>JARYZH020000165.1:662887-937946 GCA_030021035.2 Notholithocarpus densiflorus
ATTCTTATCTACATTGGCATAAACTACAGTGTGGTGTAACTACAATTTTGGGAGAGTTGAGTGATTTCAAAGCTTTGAGCTGTGACGCTTCAATGAGTGTGTTGTGCTCACAACAATAGTTATATCAAGACTCTAATAATATACCCTTGGTATTATCCTATTAATTACGTGACATATGATAGATGAGTCTACACATCAGAGACCCCATTTTTTACTAAAAAAAATATAAAAAATAAAAAATAAAAAACCTATACCAGCAATCTTACTCAAATTATAAATTTAATTACAACTATACTCAAATTCTCACTGGCATAATGTAGTATAGTCTCACACTATTTGTTTATACTTTAAAGAAACTGTCACACCTCCCTACTTCTATTTTTTTTTATTAATATTTGGGATAAACACTTTTACGTTATTATATTACGTTTAAATTCATAAGGCGAAAGGTAAGAAGGTAACAACTAACCAGGTTTTTTTCAATATGGAACTCAACTTAACAACTTTTTAATTTTTTTTAAATCAATAAAATCGAATAGATCCCATGGTCAAATATTTTCGTTGTAATTAATATTTGATTATTTTATTAAACCTAATGCCATCTCTTTCATATAACGCGCGTCCAACGTGCTCTACAATTGCTTGACATGTTATATATCTAAATAAAACTCCCTAGCTTTTTGGAGATTTTTTTATGACCAAAATGTAAAATTCATGTTCTATATCTTATTAGAATTCATTTTAGTCCTTTATCTTTGTTTTCGTTCATTTCAGTCCTCTAAATTTTAAGTTTATTTAATTAAGACTTCTCCATCAACTTCTATTAAATGTACGGTTAATTATCTAAATTTTGTAATTTTTTGTCTTCAATTTTTTTAAATTAAAAAAAATTAATGATGATTGAAAAATATTTTCCATAATTTTTTTATAAAAAATTTAACAAAAGTTGACAGAAAGACCTTAATTGAATAAACTTGACTGAAATGAATTATAATGAAACTTTGAGGATGGATTTTGCATTTTAACCTATTTTTGTTATACTTTTTCCAACTCATATTTTTCAGATATTTTGTTGATATCTTCAATATGTGAGCCTATATATTTATTGAGATATATTGTGGATTTTAGTTAACTTAATTAGTAAAGTTTCTTATCGTCGAATAAGTGATCTATATTTGAACTCCGTCTACACTAAAATTAAGTAGTGTCTTGTCCTAATAAAAAAGAGTAATCATTATTATAAAGTGGACACCATAAGTTGAAATTTTATCATATTTATAAAAAATATTTAGATATCGGCTTTAAGCCCTTCAGCCTAAGATGGACTCATTTGAACTCTTGTACAGTCGTATTAGAATTTAGAACTCACCCTCCTCAAGTAACGAATCTCACTCATGCAATATGATCAATAATGAACCGAACAGAGCACCAATACATTAATAAGACCCATCTCCAATATCCAGCCTCAAACCACCACCCATATTGACTTAGCCTAATCTTCATAAGCAAACATAACTCTCCTAGAGGTTAGGTCCAATATCAAGGAATCTCACCCACGATGATAACAAACAAGTCTCCTCAAAAGTAATAGCCCTTTGAGCGCTAACAAACTCTCCTCCTCTCAACATCAATTACACCTCACTCACCTTCAATCACATCAAATACGATTGAACTTATCCCTCGATTGCAATCTGAGAAACACCGTCTTAAGGCACATCCCATCAATCGACCAAAGGAAGTAGCTCTAACCTCCAGGCATATTTAAAAACACAATTTTAAGGTGTGATTTACATTTTAAAAAAATAAAAAGTAAATAAATAAATAAAAGAATTTCACACCTTCTATATAAAGGGCAATGCTTGGGTCTAATGTTCAGTTACACTGGACCTATCAAGATGGTGACACATGTCTACTTTTGGCCACGTGTCATCATCCCAACGGCTTTAATGTATTAAACGCAAGCTAAATCTCTATATAAAAACCTATTAGTCCCACTAGCCAGAGTATGAAACTCGTTCCTCGAGAATAGAACATTATCCTGGAAATTACCAAATATATACATATATATATATATATATATATATATATATATATCTGTGGTCATTGACATGGTCATCAGAGTACCCTTGGTCAGCCCAAGCCCAAGTGCCCAACCCTGAGTCCAGCCTAAGTTTTTCTTTCTTTTGCTGCAGCAGCGGGACAATTAGGCAATGGGGAACATGTTCAATTAAGTGACGCCATCTCTTTTTGTGGTTCCATTTGATGTTTCTATTTATATCCCCATATACACCTCTTTTTTCTTCTTTTTTTGAGAAGAAAAAAATATAATAAAAAATCTTCAAGAATGAACTAATGAAATTATTAAATATATCAGATGTGAATTTATTAGATCAGATGATGACATTAGGATTCCCCATATACACATTTAGAAGAATTAAAAATTTTAAGTTCATTTCATATTTTTGTATTGAGTCACGAGTGACTTGCATTGATTGGTGTAGAGTACAACTCAATCAAATTCCAGACTAGCAACGACTTTATATAGATATTCCAGCATAAAATATTTGCCATTATTCAACTACATGTGAGGTTAGTATGCTGGAGCAAGATCATTTTAGTCGTAATCATCCACTATCTACAGCCTCAGATTCAACTAAAGATCCATAGGATTGAAGGACAGTTGAGGTTTAAAAATAATAAAATAGACTCATAAGAGAGGACTCATAGTTAGGCTTGACACAGCAAAGGCCTCTTGGGCCTAATGCACCTAAAGGCATTGGACTGTAATTGGCTCTATCAATGTCTTCTTTAGGCAAAGTCATAAATAACATTCCATCATTTCATTGGACCGCGTACCATGCGTAGTCATCCTCCAATGTCAAAAATATAATATTGCAGCGTGTTCTATCAAAATGGAACCAAAATTCAACAGCTCTCCTTTTGTTTTAAGGTGCAAATTTACCAAAGGCTAAACTTGTTGCACACAAATTGTTTCACACAATTTTACACACCTCCCAAAAGCAACTAAAAGTCACAATTTTCATTGTAAGACAGTTTGTGTAATAAACGCTACTCTTTACCAAATTCTTACTCTTTCACATGTGTAATGTGATCAAAGAGATGATCCATTGTAAATCCCAACTCTAGCCATGACAGGTGCAAATAACATTCATATTGATAGCAGTGACCAAAGATATTGTTAATTGAATCTGGGAGAAAAAGATTTGCATCAAACTGCAAATGTTTCGAGCTTTTTATCTACAATGAGAGTTTCTTAAGATGATTTGGTCATGTTCAAAGGAGAGCTACTAATGCTCCGGTAAGAAAGAGTGAATTGATCCATGTTGAGGGAAATGAAAAAAAAAAGTAGAGGAAGACCAAAATTCACACTAGTAAAAGTTTTAAAAAATAACATGTCCATTACAAAAGTAGCAAAGAGTATGACTTTAGATATAATAGAATGGAGAAAAAGAATACAAGTGGCCAACCCTAACTAATCTATTGAGAATCTATAACCAACCCCAAAATTTTCACTAAGGCAACTACCCAAAAATTTTGTTTGAATGAAACTGCTTCTGAAATCCTGGACCAACATTTACTTTCCCTACTTTTTGACATGCTAGTAATAATGCTATATCACCTAGGTATTACATTATGTTGATAGAAACTTTTTTTTCCTATTTTTATTAGGAGAGTCTTGATTTACTTAGATAGATTTGAATGATGAGGTACTTGAGACCATAATTTTTTCGGACTCTATGCGGAAACTAGCCTTAGTTCATGCTGCATGCCATTATTTGTGCTACATTATCCATTGAAGGTAACGACTAAAAAGTCGTGTTCCCCACATTCCTACACAATCAATCATAGAAAGACAACACGTTCATGATGAAATAATGTCTCAACTTAGGACTAGTGAAAAAAGCTATGATGTAATACGCATGGGTCCACAAGCTTTTCATGGTTTGTGTGACATTTTGCGAAGAGACGGTGATCTTCAAGCCACACAACGTGCCACGGTTGAAGAGCAAGTTGCCAAGTTTCTTCACATTCTATCACATAATGTGAAGAACCGTACAATTTCCTTCTTTTTTTGTTGTTCCAGTGAGACCATTAGTTGCCATTTTCATAATGTGTTATGATCAATAATTATGTTAGAGGATCAGTTTCTTCGACAACTTGATGGAACCCAAGTTCCACTTGAAATACTACAGAGTAGTAGGTTCAACCCATATTTTAAGGTAAATATATCATGTTTATATTTTATATTTGATAGTAGTCTAGTATAAATATATTTTAAGATAAATGTCTTTGAGAGATATTGTTAATTTCAGGATTGTATTGGGGCACTTGATGGAACACATGTTCGTGTCAAAGTGTCGAATGAGGATGCACCAAGATATCGGGGTAGGAAGGGTTACCAAACACAAAATGTGTTGGCGGCATGCTTATTTGATTTGAAATTCACGTATGTATTACTAGGTTGGGAAGGAACTGCTTCAGATTCAAGAATAATAAAGAGCGCTTTAACTAGAAACGATAATTTGAAAATCCCACAAGGTAAATTTAATTCAAATATGTATTAGGATGTATTCTTTATAATTAAAAAAATTATAGTATATAATTAACCATTGTTAGTGTTTATTAGGTAAATATTATCTTGTTGATGCGGGATACATGAATAGAAGTCGTCTGATTGCACCTTATAGCGGAATGTGATATCATTTAAAAGAGTACTCTGCTCGTCCTCTTGAAAATGCTAAAGAATTGTTTAATTTGCGACATGCGCCATTGCGCAATGCTATTGAAAGGGCATTTGGTGTACTGAAAAAGAGATTTCCTATCATAGCAAGTACAATAGAGCCTAGTTATTGTGTTGACACACAAAATGAAATCATTTTATTATGTTGCATACTTCATAATTATTTAATGGGTGTCGATCCTGATGAAAGTCTTATTGCTGAAGTTGATGAAGAGGTTTTACATTCTCATTGTGAACGTGTGGTCCCTACTCCTAGAGAAGATGATAAGCATGCTAGACAATGAGATATTATAAGAGATTCTATAGCATTAGCCATGTGGCAAAACTATGTCCAAATGTGATAGCTTTTGGGTTTATTGTTGTCATGTTGTTTAAGACTATGTTATGTTTCAATTACTTAGACCTAAATGTTATGCAAATTTCTCTTTTCATTTTGATATTGCTCTCTATCTTTTGATAATTAATATTAATATCTAAACAATATTTTATATGTGTTTTTTGTCTTATTAATTATAGCATGGGTAAGATATAAAAGAAGAATGGTGGAGATCCAAGCAAAGAAGTACAATGGAGTAGTGTTATGGATGATGCTTTAATGGATTTTTTTTTACATCAAGTGATCATCGGTGGTAAAGTTAATGGAACTTTTACCTTTAAGGCATATGATGACATAGTGAAAGAGTTGGTTGAAAAATTTCACATGGAGATTAATAAGGATAAGGTGAAAAATCGACAAAAGACATTGAAGAAGAATTTTCATGAATGCTATGACATATTTATAGATGGATTGAGTGGTTCTGGATGGAATGATTCTTTAAATATATAGACAGTTGAACTAGAAGTTTGGGAGCCACTTATAGCAGTAAATTACCATTTTTTGTGAGTTTAATTTTGAATTACATAATTATATCTGTAATATAACCATTTTTCTTGGTTTGTAACAGTCTAAACCTGCGGCCAAGAAGTGGATGACAACACCTATGCCCAACTACTCTAAGATGACACAACTTTGGGCTAAAGATAGAGCAAAAGGTGATCATGCTGAAACTGCAAAGGAGAGACGTGCTAGGTATGCTGCATCGACCACTATTGATGAGATTGATAATTTGGTATCTCAAAATGAAGTTTCTTTGGAGAACTTTGAAGTCGAAGATGATCAGAGGTCACCATAAATTAATGTTGTATGTTCTCGAGCGTCATCACAAGATGCAATGTCTTCTAAAAGCAAGAAAAGAAGACTGGCAGAAGATGACGAACTTGGGAATGTAATTTCCCAGTCATTTGATAATGTATCAATGGAAATTGATAGGGTGACTGAGGTTATGGCAAAGTGTTTTTCAAAGTCATATGGAGAAGAAGTTCATGCAGCGTTGGGCGTATTGGACTTGGATCCAATATCAAAGACTGAGACCTACATGTTCTTTGGTTGCCCAGATCATGAGTGCAAATGTGTTCTATTGACACTGATGTCTAAGCCTAAAAATTAAAAAGTGTGGGATTTCTTGGCCAACTTTAGATTTGCTTTATTTTGTTATTTTGTTTTGTTTTGGCAAGACTCATTATAGTTAAAAAAAAAAAAAAAGATATTTGTTTGTATTTTTTAGACAATGTTTATTTTGTTGAAAATAAATATGTGATGCGTGAATTTCTTTACAACATAGAAATATACATAACTTAATTTTTAGCTACAATAAATTTTTTTCCCCCTAAACTAGAATCATTATTTATGTTCTTTAAAATGAGGGGTATAATAGTAATGTTATTATAAAATAATTTCTTTTCATTCCATTCATTCCAATGTCACTTCCAAACAATATTACTTACATTCCATTCAATTCCATTCCTTTATTTTAAAACATCCAAACAAGATTTTTTAATTCAAAATCATTCATTTCCCTACTAAATTCATTCTATTCCATTCCTTTAATGACTATTCCATTCCATTTCATTCCCTTATGAACTCTCAAACGGAGTGTAAGAGTCCTGAATGAAAAGATTTGGATTTATTTTTTCTATTTATCCTTTTGTGATTGTTTGAATTTATTAAAATTATTTTGTTGCTTATTTTGGTGGAGCTATGGGTCAACAAATCAATGAATGGCCAAATTTCATTTTTGATTCTGGGTTCTTTATATCAAAATGGGTAAATTACAAAGTTAGTCCCTATATTTTACACCATATCTTAATTTTGGTCCCTAACCTTTCACTTGTGTCAATTTAGTCCTTAATATTTCCAATGACGTGTCAATTTAGTCTTTTCTATTATCCCTTGGATGAAAAAAGCTGATGTGTCAAACGGAATAATAAAAAAATATTTTTCATGCCATATCAATTACCCCACATCAATTTTTTTAAAGAAAAACCCACTTCAAATGTTCACATGTGAGATTTGTAATCTTGATTCTTGACTCACGTGAGAGTTGGGGGGGGGGGGGGGAGAGAGAGAGAGAGAGAGAGAGAGAGAGAGAAGAAAGGGAGGTGAATCTGATGAGAGATTGGAAGGATTTAGAATTTTCCCTAGACTGATTTGTACATGTGAACATCTGAAATGGTTTTATTTTATTTTTGTTTTTAAAATAATTTGAGTGGATTTTTTAAGCCAGCAATATCAACTTCAACTTAAAAAATCCAAAGCCCAACACATAACACCCAGAAGCTAAAAATGATCAAAAGGTTCAAAACCACGATCTTTCTCAGCTTTTTGAAATTGATAAGATTAAGATTGGAAATAAATGGGTTTGTTTGAAAGAAAGGAAAAAAATAAAAAAGCTCAAAAGAGACAAAGATCAGAGAAAGAGATAATAATGTGAGCGAGGTTGTGGAAGATGGTGTTATATAAGAAGAGAGATACAGAGAGAGAAAGCAAAACTAGGGGCCATTTGAAAGAGTTAAGTAAGTGCTTTTGGCGGGAAAGCGTTTTGGGAAAGTGAGAGTGAGAGTAAAGGTGATGGAGGAGAGGAAGATGAACCTGATGAGAGACAGGAATTTAGGGATTTAGAAATTTCCCTAATCTGATCTCATGTGTGAACATTTGCAATAGATTTTTTTTTTAATCTGACGTGGCAGTACAGTTGGCCGTTGATGTGATATAATTAATATATTTTTATTATTCCATTTGACACATCAGTTTTTTTCATCTAAGAGATAACAACATGGACTAAATTGACACGACACTAAAAAGGTTAGGGACCAAATTGAAACAATTGAAAGGTTAAGGACCAAATTGAGATATGGTGTAAAGGATAGGGACTAATTTTGTAATTTACCCTATCAAAATTTTCTCATTAGGTTGAAAGTGTGAATTTATTTGAGGTCTAAAGTCATTTTTTTCCAAAATTCTAGGGGGGCCAATAAGTATATCACTCTTAAATTTTAAGATAATTTATGTGAGAGTTATATGTATTTTTACTGGGTTATCCCCAAGTTTTGTCTTTACTTAAACATTGGATGTAGGGGTATTTTTTAACCACCAAAATGTTCATTCCAAACAGGAGAAACCCTTTAAATAGTAGTAGTATAGTCTATGGTTATTAATATCCCTATCTGGATCTTAGGATATTAAAATACTAAGATCCTACATCCCTAAAATGTTATGGATCTCACTAGGATCTCTAATAAAGTGAAATTTGTGTGAGATTTCAATCCAGATCTTATAGAATTCCGATCCCATAGAGATACTAAAGATCTTGTGCTATAAAGGAAAATTTAATTTTTTTTGTGTGTGCTTATTTTAGGCCTCCAAATGGAGTTCAAAGACCCCAAACTAATAAAAAATGTAATAAACAGATCAGCCCAGTAGCCCTAACCAAAATTGATTGAAAAAAAAAGTAAAAAATAAAAGCCTAACGCTCACGTCAGTCGCCAGTCGTCACTTTAACCTAATAAATAAAATCACAAAAAACAAAAAAAGAAGAGAAGAGACTAGACTACTAGAGAATGGAAGGCGAGTGTGAAAAGCTAAGAAATCCGAGGGTGATGCCACTATGAGAGAGACCATTAACTACAAAGGTGATTTTTTTTTTTAATAATTTAATTCAGCTAATAATGACTAGAATGATGTTTATAATGATCAACCGTACTTTGAGAAACACATCCAAGATAGCCAAACCTTTGGTCTTGATGATTGAGTGTCATTATGGTGTTATTTGAAATATTTTTATTTGTGTGGGACAATAGGTATTGACAGATTCTTAAATACGTTGGTTTCCAACTTTCCAAAAAAAAAAAAAAAACAAAAATGTTGGTTAAGTGAATTACGAATCCCTGATGGTGTCAGACATGAAACAAGGGGTATGAAGCGTTAAAAAAAAATCTCAAACCTATTTAATCAAACACATAGTTATATAGTTAGAGCATTAGAATTGCAACCCCTAAATTGCTATTTTTTACCATCAAACCAACAAAAACAAGCATTATCCCAATTTCTATTTATAAAAATTTTTGCAACTTAGCTACAGTAAGATGGTACTTTTAGAAGATACTGTAGCAAGTTGTAAAATCGTTTTTATTATATTTCATTACTTCTCCTCTCTCTCTCTCTCTCTCTCTTCCAAGTCTCTCTTTTCTCAGCTCAGACTCCATCCCTCTCTCTGTAATCTTAGCCTCTCTCTCCCCACTCTCTTTGTCTCGGTCTCTCTCGAATCGACATGGAGACAACGGTTTATGGTGGAGGCATGGAGATCGGCTTCTGTGGTGAAGGCGTGGACATCATGGAACCATGGTGGAGCTGTGGTTGTGGCTGGGTAATTGTGGTTTTGTTCTTAGGTCACGGTGGTTGCAGTGATAATGGGTTTGCTGGGCTTTGTTCTTGGTTGGGTTAGTGGTGGTTGTAGCGGAAACAATGGGTTTTGGTGTGGTAGTTTGTGGTCAAGCCAAGGAGGTCGTGGGTTGTGGTCAAGGTGGCGTTTGTGGTGGAAGTTGGGGGTTGTGGTTCGTGGTTGTGGTTGGGCCATGGTGGTTTTGTTCTTGGCATGGTGGTTGCGTTTTGTTCTTAGGTCGTGGTGGTTGATGTGATGGTGGGTTTGCTGCTTTGATCCTGGTTGGGTTGGTGGTGGTTGTGGTGGTTAAACAATGGGTTTTGGTGTGGTGGTGCCTCATATTGTTGGTGGTGGTGTGGTTGAGAGAGAGGGAGAGAGAGAGAGAGACAGAGACAGAGAGGCAGTGACAGAAATTAGAGAGAAGAGAGATAGATAGTTTTATATTATTTAATTGTATAATTTATATTATTTTAATGTGTTATATGTTAAAATAAAATTTGAGATGTTGGGTGTATTGTAAAATGATATTGTATAATAGATAAAATAGCTTTTTACATGGTAAAATAGAAACTTTTATGCAATTCCGGATGCTAATGCTCTTATAGACTTATAGTTTAATATATTTTACTTTATTAAATCCTAAAATTAAATAAAAACAAAACAACAACAACAACAACAACAATAATATTGGGTCCATTGTTGAGGTCCAAAAAATCACAATGTTATACCAAGGCCCAAAACAAAGCAAAGGATTGAAACCTAGGAAAAATAAAGCATTTAGGCTTCCAATAAGAAAGAAGAGAGGTCCAAACCCATTAAGGGTCCATAAAGAGGAACCTAAATCCATGAATGGGCAAGTCTCAGGCCCCATAAAATAAAGGAAGGAAAAAAGCCCAGCATAGCCCTTAAAGGTCAGAAAATCGCTGGGGAGCCCGGGAAAATAACTGGGCCAGGATACCTGGGGATTCCCAGGAGCCAGGGATCCTTGGGACATGCAGCAAAGCTAGGTTGGGATTAAGACAGTTTAGAGTGTGTACCAAGAAACACAAGGAAATAGAATAGATATGTCTCTATCAGCCACTCAATGATGCAGAAAGGGGGTCAGAAGGCTTAAGAACCAACAACCCATGAGTAAAGGCCTAGTACCTCGGGGAACCCAGGAAGAAGAACCATAAGGGAATGTGGCTGGGGATCTTTCAGCCTGGCAGGAAGGAATCAACTCACTTGGTAAAAATGATAAAGGGAAAAGCAACCAAAAGTTGGGTCTGAAAAGGTGGAATCTAGAAGCCTTAAAAGAAGAAAGACCAAAGGTCAGCCCTTTAAGACACCCCAGTACGGGAAGGTTAGCTGGGGTCTTTCGAAGATGAAATCTCAAAAAAGGGAAATAATAAAGAATAAGGAAGGGACCAGCCACTAATGTTGCTGACACAACATTGGTTCTGGTACCCAGAAGAACAAATAGAGGGAATCAGTGGTACCCCGGAAACCCTAGGATGGCACTATAAAAGGGGAAGCAACCAACAGTGAAAGACATTCAACAATAGTGAATTAGAGTAAAAATCATTAAGAAAACTCTGTTAGAATTCAAAAAAAAAAAAAAAAAAAAAAAAAAAAGAGAAAAAGGAGGGAAATATTGTTCGGTATCCTCAAATAGCCACTAGAGAACACACTTAGATTCAAAGAGATTCAAACTTTGCAAGTCTTAGAGGCCTGAAGAGCCATCTAAGTCTGTGATTTTGAACTTATTTGGACCTTGTAACCCGTCCTAGTGAGCATAGTGTATTACACAATCAAGAAAGTAATAAAATATTTTGCATTATTTTAAGATCCCTAATGCTTTATTTTATGTTCCTTCTTGATCAATTTCGTTCCTTTGCTATTCCTTGCTGTTCAGTGCATATATTTCTTGTCTGTTAGCATGTATGTGTTGTAGGATTCATGCTTTGTGCACTACTTGGTTCGAAATCAGCCCAATTTAGCTGCGGTGAACCAAGCCCAATCCCTTAAAACAATAAGTATTGGGTCCAGGATCCTTGTTTCTACTTGGGCCTGTGTGCTAAAAAAAAAAAGAACCCACACATTAGGGCGACTCCACTAGGGACTAGGTAAAGGAAAGGGAAGAAGCAGTCCCTTCGCAGAGCATGGCTCCAAGACCAAGGAACAGTAAAGGTACCAATGTACTACCTGCGACATTTGAGCTCGTAGGAGAAAATGAGGTAACTTCAAGGCAGAGGAATGAAGTACCTCTGGTGGAGCAGGAGGTCGTCTTAGGACAGAGGTGTGGGGTGTAGGAACTAGAGCCCATGGCTCAGATGGCAGAAATGATGAAAGACTTACAACAGGAGATCCGTATCCTCAAAGAGGGAAGGACTCAAGAAATCAGAGATAACGCTCCCCCTGTGGCCAACCAAGAAAGAGCCCAACCAAAAGGAGGGTCAGTAGTAGGAGGGGGAGTTAACCCCTAGTATCTCACACTAGCGGATGTCAACGCCCTTTTGGAACAAGAAAGGGAAAAGCTCTCGGGGATCCCCAAGCAATTCTCTCGGGATCCCTCATTCCCACCAAAACTCCTTGGCAAGCCCTATCCCAAGGGATATGAACCCCCAAAGTTTCACCCTTTTGATGGAAGGAACGGAAGTGCTGTGGAGCACGTGAGTAGGTTCATTCACACCATGGGTCTTTACGCAGGAGACAAGGAGCTGTGTCTAAGAGAGTTTGCTAAGTCCCTATTGGACAGAGCATACACATGGTACACTACCTTGAGGCCGGGGTCCATTAAGACCTGGAATGAGATGATGGAGAGGTTTTGCTCAAAGTATTATCCAGGTGAAGACAAGGCCACCTTCCAAAGCCTTCAGATGGTAAGGCAAAGGCTCGGAAAAGACCCTATCCAGTTCATCAAAAGATTTGAGGATGTTTCTTTGGACTGCTATGGGGATCACGAAGAAAGGGAGTGTTAGGACATATGTGTTTCACATGTTAAGAACATATATCATGATTTTATGTAATTGGCTAATCCTTTGACAAAATGCACTTTACTTGTATTTGGGTAGATTTAGGATGTGTTTAAATACTTCAAGAAATCATGTTTCAAGATCAAGTGTTGAAGCCTTCAAGTCTGTCCAAGAAAACAAGCTGAAAGTGCAGAGTTATTAAAACTTGACAGCTAGCATGTGTCGAGGTTTAAGAAGTTGTTTTAGCCCCGTGGCTCGACAGCTAGCTCGACAGATGCTTGACAGCTTCTATCTGTCGAGGTTTATGAAAACAGAATTTCTGTTCTATTTTTCTTGAGATCCATGGATGTGTCTTTGGGCTTTCTTTTCTCCTAACCCTAGACATATAAAAGGATTGTTTTAAGAGCTGTCAAAGTACACAAGTTGCACAAGCATTGAGCAAACTCTGTTCAAGCAATTTGTAACCAAAGACGAAGTTCTTGCCCTAGTTTATCTCTTTCTCTTGAAGAAGTTGCTGTGTATGTGCACCATAGGGTTTTGTAACCAAGCATCTTCTTGATCTTCATCATGTGGATGAATTAAAGAACTTTGCAGTCAATAACCTTCATAGTTGGTTATTGAAGTTGCGTACTGGGATTCGCGCATTGGTTAGTCACGTACTTGGGAGCCGTGCATCAAAAGGGGGAACTGTCATTACAGAACAAGTCCAATTGGGTATTGGGGTAAGGGTTCAACTGTAGGTTGGTAAGGTACTTGGGATTCCTTTACTTGTAACCGCTTGTTGTGATAATAGTGGAGTTTCAGGAGTGGTGACACTCGGTGGAGTTTTTGCCGTTAGGTTTTCTCCATTCGTAAACAAATTACCGTGTTATTTATTTTCCGCCTGCATAATTAGTTTATTGGTGATTTGTTTGTGCTACCACGTGTTTTGCATGATAAATTGATTAATTAATAATTTGGCTAATTAATTAATTAATTTCAATCACAAGGGGTCAATTTCTTTGTGGCCTATCAAGTGGTATCAGAGCCAAGGTCATAGGTTTGAGTCGTTGGAGCCGCATTGTGAGGGAGGGATTGTGAGGGATTTCACAATTTGCTCCAATACCAATGGGCTTGGTCTACGATCGAATGCTATAAAAGATTTGTGCCCCCTCATCCTTCACCAATTGGTGGTTGGATGGATTGGTGAGGCACACGGTTCGATAGGGAGCTCATGGAGACTTGCATATCTAACATGCTCTTTGATTACAGGCTTAATCTCGAAAATCTATGCATAACCCAATTTGCTGACCTGCTACAGAGAACTAGGAGGACAGTGTTGACCATGAGAACAAAGAGGGTGCCAGTACCTTAGGCCATGACAGCTTTGGTAGGAGAAAAGAGGAAGAGAATTAAAGGAGAAATGGCCGAGGAACCACCTGTGATCCCATGTACTGCGGAAGAATTGAATCATGTTCTGGATAAATGGATTGGAGACGGAATTGTTAGGTCATTCACTGTGTCCATTCCACCTATTGAGGAAGAAAGGAAGAATCCTTTGTTTTGCATGATTCATAACTATGTCAAGCACTCCACCAAGGATTGTTGGACCCTTCGGAGGCTTTTTCACAAAAAAGTTTAGGGAGAGGACCCTGGAGCTCACCCAAAAGGAGCCCGAGGTGTAGAGGAACCCTTTACCCAACCATAAAGGGAAAGGAGTGGTGGCTGTAGTAATCCATGGAAGCTCGGCAGAAGTAGAGGAACCTGAAGGATCCTTTCACCCTAGCACAGTCAAGACCCTTCAGAAGAGCCCTAAGTTCAGATCATTATTCAATCAATTGGGATTTGGGCTAGAAGTAAGAAGGATGGCCATAGAATCCCTCATGAGTATAGCAGCTGATTCAGGGGTGGAATGTTTCACAGTAGAATCCCATGCCAACCGAGCTTACTTGGAGACAACCAATGCAATAACCTTCACGGATGAAGACATGGAAGTTGAACATCCAGACCATTGCAGACCCTTTTATCTGATGGCCACCATAAACGGTGTCCAAATCAGGAGAGCACTGATAGACATAGGGGCATCATTCAACCTCATAGCCCTAAGTACCTTAGAGGCTGTGGGCTTGATTGGTAGGAGGATCCTGGGGGCTCCTATGGAGATAATAGGATTTGGAGGAGTAGCAGAATCGACTGAGGGATATGTGCAGCTGGCCTTAAAGGTGGGCCTAATAGTAGCCCTGACCATATTCCATTTGATTAACTCAGAAGTTTCTTACCATGTTCTGTTGGGACGCCCCTGGCTCCATAAGCATCGCCTCATTCCCTCCATGTACCATCAATGTGTTAAAGGAAGATTGAATGGGAAGCCCATAAGAATCCCTGCCAATCCAATCCCTTTCAGCCAAGAAGAAGTGAACTTTATAGAAACAATGTTTTATGAAGAATTGGAACTAGATGATGAGAGTCCCACACTAGGGACACTAGGAGCACTTGTCTTGGAAGAAGAAGAAAGAGGAGGTACCCACGACCTAAGGAACCTCTTGGACAGAAAAAGGCAAAAGAAGGAGACTAGCTCCTCAGGATCCTGGGAATGTGTAGTGGTGCGGGAGCCCGGAGGAAGGCTAATATATCGTTTATAAAGGTACGCGGGGCTTGAATGCATTATGCAGGAGGGTCCCGAACTGCCAGATTGTATGATGGTTCAAGAAGAAATCCTAGAGGATCTAGACAAGGAAGCTCAAATCCAGTCTGAAGAGGAATTGGAAGAAGTAAACTTGGGGGCTGGTCTAGGATCCCTGAAACCTGTCTTCATTAGCAGTCAGTTAACAACACAAGAAAAAGAACAATTAGTAGCATTACTCAGGAGGTATGTGGATGTATTCGCATGGACATACAATGCGATGCCTGGCTTGGACCTAGGACTAGTAGTCCATTCTCTCAACATGAACCCAGGAGTTAAGCCAGTAGTTCAACCAGCCAAGGTCTTTCACACTGACATAGAGGCTCAAATAACTCAGGAAGTCAAGAAGCTACTGGCAGCTGGGTTCATCAAGCCAATCCAGCATCCTAAATGGCTCTCCAACATAGTACCTATGAAGAAAAAGAATGGCCAAATCCGGTGTTGTGTGGATTTTCACAATCTGAACAAGGCATGTCCAAAAGATGAATTCCCCCTGCCTAATATTGATCTCCTTGTAGATTCAGCTGCGGGAAACTCTATGTTTTTATTTATAGATGGATATAGTGGGTATAACCAAATTCGCATGGCTGCTAGAGATGTAGATAAGACAGCATTCAGGACCCCGATCAGGAATTTCTATTACATTGTGATGCCCTTTGGCCTTAAGAATGCGGGAGCCATGTACCAACAAACCATGATAGCCATCTTCCATGATATGATGCTTAGGGAAATGGACGATTATGTGGATGACATCGTGGTAAAGTCTAAGACTAGGGCAGGACACTTCTAGGTGCTTGAACAAGTTTTTGAAAGGTACAGGAAGTACAAACTACGCATGAACCCCATGAAGTGTGCCTTTGGAGTGTCTGCTGGAAAATTTCTTGGGTTCCTAATACATCGCAAAGGCATAAGTGTGGATCCAGCCAAGGCCACAACAATTGCAACAATGAGGAGGCCAAAAACGGTTAAAGCTCAAAAGTTTCCTGGGGAGGGTCTCTTACATCAGGAGGTTTGTGCCAGGACTGGCTTCGGTCACAAGTGAATTATCCAAATAGCTGAAAAAGAGGGTTGAGTTCACTTGGGGAACTGAACAGCAGAAAGCCTTTTAGAGGATCTAGCAGATTATGAACCATCTGCCTACCTTACAAGCACCAGTACGTGGGCGACCCTTGTTACTATATTTAGCATCAAATTCCCAAGCTATAGGAGCCCTGCTAGCATAGGAAGATGATGATGGGAATGAGCAACCCATTTATTATGTGAGCAGGACACTAAAAGATACAAAGACCAGGTACCCCAGGATAGAAAGGGCATGTCTGGTGGTTATGTATGGATCCCAAAGGCTAAAACGGTACTTCTCAGCCCACCAGATCCTCCTAGTGACCAAGTCTCATCCCATAAAAGCACTCCTTCACCAGCCTCTCCTAAAGGGAAGAATAGCACAGTGGCTGGTTTTGCTCTCTCAATATGACATCGGTCTGAGGACCCCCAAGGCTGTCAAAAGCCAAGCCATAGCAAATCTGCTAGCCCAGTTCCTAGGGGAAGAAGAGTGATCACTAAGCAAGGAGATCCCCGGAGAGGTGGAAGTAGTAGAACTCTCAGGAAAAAAATGGACCATGAGATTTGACGGGTCAGCAACGACAACTTCAAATGGCTTGGGAATTGTGTTAAGTTGCGAAGATGGGGATACCATGCCATTATCCTTCAAGCTTGAGTTTCTCTGTTCAAATAATGCTGCTAAGTACGAGGCATACCTTGACTGGACTGGACATAGCACTCAGCATAGGGGTAAAACATATGAAGGTTTTGGGAGACTCCAACCTCGTAGTCTCCCAAGTAAAGGGTGACTTTGCACTAAGAGAACAAAGTTTGGCAGCCTACAGAACTTGGGCACAGAAGTTGGAGCAAAAAATTCCAAACCTTCAGTGTGGAATACACCCAAAGAAGCGAAAACAAGTTTGCTGATGCACTAGCCACCCTAGGATCCCAGATACCATTTAAAGGAAAAAGTACTTTGATAAAGGTAAGCAAGCAGGAACATTCCATCATAGGGATCCTCAAAAGGATGTTCCTTGAAGAATCAAAACAGAAAGATTGGAGAGATGAGGTAAAAGGAAAGATAGGAAAGTTGGGGCATGAAGGAAGTATCAAGGAACTAAAAGATTACCCTTTGATAGAAGGAGAGTTGTACAGGAGGCTGCCCGGAGGGATCCTGTCCAAATGTATCAATGAAAAAGAAGGGAAGCTGAGATTAGAAGAACTGTACAGCCAGGTTTGTGGGATTGCAGAAAAAATCAGCCTATACAAAAGGATGCAGCGCATGGGGTATTACTGGCCAAATATGAACAAAGAGGCTACAATTGTACAGGAGGAATGTCAAAAGTGTCGACTTTCAATGGACAAAGAAGAAAGTTATGCCGTATTCGTGACAGAAGATTGGAGGACCCCATTTATGGAATACTTGGCTCAAGGGATCCTACCAACTGACAGGACACTGGCTCACTAGCTCAAGAAACTTGCCTTTAGATACTTCTTGCAAAATGGAATCTTGTTTAAAAAGGGGTACGGCGGGGATCCCCTAAGATGCCTGGGGCCTTGGGAGGCCAGAGAAGCAGTCAGAGAAGTCCACTCCGGTGATTGTAGAAGTTACCCAGGGAAAAGAAGGCTTTACAGGCAGTTGTTGTAGTTGGGGCACTATTGGCCTACAATGAAAAAGAACTCCAAGAAGCTGGTTAAAATGTGTCATGCATGCCAAGTACTTAGAGATGCAATACATACTCACCCAGATGTGCTGCAAGATATGACCACACCATGGCCTTTCCATACTTGGGGGCTCGATCTTATAGGACCCATAAATCCCCATTCTAATGGCCATATATGGATCTTAGCAACCACCAAATATTTTACAAAATGGGTAGAAGCCATCCCTTTGAAGAAGGCCACCGGAACAGCCGTGGCAAACTTCATCCGAGAACATATCATTACACGCTTTAGGATCCCAAGGAGACTGATCAGTGACAATGGTACACCATTCATAAATAAGCATATGAGGGACCTGACCGAGGCGTATCACATCAAGCATGGGAGGTCCACACCATATTATCCACAAGGAAATGGCTAGGCCGAGGCTACCAAAAGGGTGATATTGAAAATCCTCAAGAAAATGAAACATGAGTATGGGGGAAAATGGAGTGCCCACCTGACAGATGTACTCTGGGTGATACTGAAAATCCTCACTCTCTGTGTTTTGCCATGTTGTTTTTTGCAAAGAACTTTATGTAGTCATCTTTTTTTAGAATCCATGATAGAAGGACACTCTAAGATCCTTACTATCTTTTTGACAATTATCCTATGTTCCTTATCTTAGTAACTGTGATGGAATCTTTTCAAAAAAAAATGGAGCTTCAAGTAAGATGTATGATTGCATAATATTACATGGCTCAGCCCAAATGTGGCCAACTCTAGGAGAGGTACCTGGGTTAGCGCAAAAAAAAAAAAAAAAAAAAAAGGAAGAAGGATGAAATCTTAACGCATGACCTAGGACTCACACCACAATCAGTCCAAGTACATGGTCTGGGACTTCGAGCAAGAATGAGTGCCCCGGGGTACCCAGCCTAGTACTTCCCCTAAAATAGGTCCTCCTGGTTCATGACCTAGGACTTGGAAAAAAAAAAGAATAATACAGCATCCAATGTACCTAGCTTAGTACCTGCGCAGGAACACAACCACAAGGGTACCTATTCCAAGACCTACCACAAGAATTTGTAGGAGCCATGGTCCAAGACTCAATACAAAAAAAAAACAAGAGAGAGAGAGAGAGAGAGAGAGAGAAAACAGAAAGAAAAAAAAATGCATAAAGCACAGATCCATATATATCATAAAGAAAGCAGTCAGAAGTAGCTACTTTAAAAAAAAAAATTTAAACACCTCGAATTGTCTGAAAAAAACAAAACAATGGAGGAAATAAACTTATACACCCTGAGTTATTCAAAGAAAGAAAAAGAAAGAGGAACTAAGGAATAAGGTCGGTCAGCAAAGAGCCTCCTGAGGAAATTGCAGGAACAGTTGATGAAGAAAGAACTAGCTACTTCTTAACTTTCAGATCTTGCAATGCCTTGTGAGCACGAGCCAGGGCCTCCTCAGCAGCAGCAATCTCAATGTCAAGGTCCTTAGAAACCTTCCTCTAGAACAGCATGTAAGCTAAGGACCACAGGTAATCCAGCAAAAAAGACAAATTGAACTTGACTTCCATAAGATCCTGCACCACTCATCTCCACTCCAAAAGTCTCTCCTCGGAGAGGGAATCAGGAGAGGAGTCCCTCAGAGAAATCAGCACGGCGCACAAGAGCTCCATCAGGATGTTGCCCAAGAATACGATTCCCCTGAACCCACTGGTGAAGTCCCCATGGGCTTTGAGTAGCCCCTCCAAGAGTGGCAAGCCCTCAACAGGCACAGAGAAGTGCATGAAGCTACCAAAGGGAGGCCCAAAGCGATGGAAGTGGCTTGTAGGAAGACTGTTGAACTCTAGAGAATCAAAGTGGGCCAGAAAAGCAAGGAGCCTTGAGCTAGGATTTGAGATAGCCATCTCGGGGGCCTCCTTTATTGTTGTGTCTCCACCTTTAGGAGCTGGAGGACTTCCAACCCTTTGAATAGTCTGGGGAATCCCTGTCTGAGCTTCAACAACCTAGACAGTGGGAACAGGTTCCTTAGCTTCTTTAGTAACTGCAGGCTTAGGATCCTTAGCACCTGTGTCAGCACCTGTGAAAGCAAACAGAGTCAAAAAAAGGGGGAGAGAGAAAGGAAGGAGTAAAGATAGAAGGAAAAAAAAAAACCAGTACCATTCCCCTGTGGTAGAGCTTCCTTTTGAGCTTAGGCAGCCACTTCAACCATCAACGAAAGCTCCTCCTCCCGCCTTTCTGACCTTTCAGAAGACTCTGTGAAAGGGCATAAAGTACGTTGAAAGAAAGGTGAAGAAACCTTGGCAAAAGTGCTAAAGGAAGGGAGGGACACCGGGGGACTCGCCATAAAAGAAGTATAGAAAGAAAGAAAAAAAAAAGAACTGAAAAGGGGAGAAGAATAATGATGGCGGGTAGTACACACCTTCAGAAGCCTCTGACTCCAAGGAAGGAGCAGCTTCAAGGGCAGATTGGGCGCTGGTTTGACCTAAAAGAAACAAAGGGGAAAAGGAACAAGAACCTTTAGGAAGAAAGGATAAGGGAAATAAGAATAGGTGCTAATAAAGAATGGATGAGGCTTACCTGCTCGAGTAGATAAGGACGCACCTCCTAAAGACTCCTTGCCCAACGCAAACTTAGTAGTGGGCTCAAGTGTCACAGTTTTAGTTGGACTAGGGGTTTGCACGGGCTTAGGCTCTTAGGGGACAGGAGGCTGAAAAGTTTCAGGGTCTTAGACGGCCAAGAAAGCAGAAGGTGAAATGGGCTAGGCATCCTTCACTACCTGCCTAGCTTCCTCAACTATGCCACCACTAGGGGGCTCCTTATCCACACTTAAGGCAGCAGCAGGCTGAGCTACCATAACTTCTTTCACTAAGGCACCACCAGCTGCAGGAGGAGGCACCTTGACCTGCAAAAGAAAAGAGGAGCAAGAAGGAGTATGTGGCAGACATAAAATAAATAAATAAATAAATATATGTACGCAGCACTAGAAAAGGGAAAGAAAGCAAACAATAAAAGGGCACAAGTGAAAGAGGGTCATACCACATCATCACCAGAGGATTGGCTTTTACCTCCATTGGGGTTTGATTTGCGCTTAGACTACAAAAAAAAAGGAGTGACCATTCATCAGTTAAAGAAAAGAGAAAAGTGAGACACAACAAGAACAGCAAGCCAAGATGGCCAGATGCAAAAAAAAGAAAGAGAGAAGAAGGAAAGAGGCCTTGCCCTTCTCTCTCTCTCTACAGATTCTTTAATAGTCTTTTGTCTACTACGGGTACGCCCAAAGGGTCTTAAGGGAGACGAGTGTGATGTCAAACCCCGAAGAACCATGGGCTGAGGAACTCACAGGAACCTGAAAGATAGAAGACTCTACCTTAGTTTTCACTCTGTTCTTTGGGATTAAAGGATGGCCAACTTCCTTTCCAACTGTAGAGGGGTCCACTCTCTTAAGCTCCTCAAAAATAACTAGCTGCTTGCGAGACTTAGTAGTTTTCCTCTTCTTAGTCTCAGGGCCAGCCTCAGTACCCTCAACGCTTTCCTCAATCTTAGCTCTTTTGACAACTTCCTATTTGATTTTCTTCTCCCTACCTTTGCCCACAGGAGTGGCAGCACCAATTACCTCTACCACCCCTCTCTTGATTGGCACACCAGAAGAAGCACCCACAATAAGGTCACACCCTGACTAAGCATCAGGAAAATCATTCGTATGACATACCCAACCACCCCTAGAGGCATGCCACTCCACAAATCCTGTTTTGCTACTTATGGCAGCAGACACAATGCCAGCAGTGGGGAGTGCCAAACGCTTGTTAAAGGTATGAGTAGAGAAAAGAGTAGGATCAAGAGTCCTCCCAATCTTACCGAAACCAACAAAATTTAAGAAGGACTTCTGAACTCTTCTCCAATAACCAGCAAAGCTACTGGAAGCAAAGACTCCTCGCTGGGAGTTTGGCACCACAAATTGAGGGCTCCTCCGTGACCAGTAAGAAAAAGCCTAGGACCTTAGAAACGGATCCAGGGAAGGGAGAGAAGGCACTACCTCCTTGAATACCGGCGGGATGTCCTGATCAAAACCAAATTGTCTAAGTACCAAGTGTGCTGAATAGTGAGTGAACGTTGGACCACTTGATGAAGGTACTGGAAGCCACGAGGGGCTGATGTAAGCTAAGTATGCCAAACTGCCCTCATCTCCCCGACGCAAATCAAAGGTATTCCTTGGGGAGTTAAGGAAAGAAGCCAACATAGAATCACAGGCGAACCCAGGACTGAACTCTCGGGGAGAATGCCAACTTAAATGCCTTGCTTGATCAAACAATTCCACCAAATTGAGGTTGCCCCCCTTCAAATTAGACCAGCGAAAAATGATAGGATGACTGTCAGTAGAATTGCCACACAGCCCTTTGATCACGTCTGGGTATCCCTGGAACTTATCCTTCATATACTTTAAATTCCTACACTTAGCCAAAGTGACGGAAGACCAATCCCACATGAACCCCTGAAGGATAGCACAGTGGAAGGAAGAAGTGATAGTATAGCAGGAGTTGCCCTCAACCTCATCCCCATGAAGCAGATCCAATTGAGACTAAACATGGCCTAAGAACATGGGGGCTAAAGGATACTGAGCACCCCGGGCCAACTTGATTGCCAGAGGAAAGAAAATAGACTTAATCCCGTATCTAGGGAACTCACTGAATAAAAACTTATTGAGCCAGAGTGTCAGGAACCTACCTTGCCTAACTGCCTTGTTTTTCTCTCCAGAAAGGTTCAAGACCCACTTACCCATTTTGGCCGGTTTCCCCCCGGGAGAGGCCGTACGCCCGCCGAAGTGACTAAAAAGCTTGTCTTCAACCTCGAGATCCTCACTGAAAAGGCTGATATCAAAGGGATTCTCATCACCAAACACTGGGAGGAGAAAATTATTAACCACATTCTCCAAAGTGATGGTGAGCTTACCAACAAAAAAGAAGAAAGTGTGGAGAGAAGGACACCAGCGGCGCATTAAGTGTCTAAGGCCCTTGGCGTCCTTAAAAGCTTCAAGATTCTTGGAAATTGCTACTGATTTCAGGATCCCTGCGCGCCCCAAGCAACTGACAAATTTACCATCAGAAAGCTCTGTCTCCACCCAACTGGACTAACTAGTAATCTTCCCCGGGACGAAGTCGAAAAAGATGGGAACCGCCTCGTGGGATCCTCGCCTAATCTGAAGGTCTAAAATTTCCCTCGGATCTGGAGCCTAGGTAGAACTAGCAAACCCAGACTGGCTAAAAAACACCCAGGTATAAGGGTGTGAGGGTCCCTTTTTGGACAGTGCCTAGGCCCAAGCTGAAGCAAGGACCTTAGGCCTTGTTGTTGTAGTTTGAAGGGACTGGGCTTGGTTTATTGCAGCAAAATGGGCTGTTTTTCAAACCAAGTGGCGCACAGAGCAAGGATCCTACAATACGTACATACTAGCAAGCAAGAATATAGGTATATGAATAGCAAGAAACAGTAAAGGAAGACAATGTAATAAAGAAACACACAAAATAATTGTTAAAGATCCTCAAATTAGTATAAAATATTTCATTATTTTTCTTAATTGTGAATTACAATGTGCTCACTAAGATGTGTTACAAGGTCCAAATAAGCTCAAAAATTACAGACTTAGATGCCTATCTAAGCCTTTAAGACTTGCAAAGTTTGAATCCGTCTGAATCCAAGTATATTCTATAGTGGATGTTCTGGGATACCGGGCGCTGTTTTTCTACTTTCTTTGAGTTTTAGACAATGTTTTCTCAATGATTCTGTTATGATTTCTTATTGCTGAATGTCCCTCCAATGTTGGCTGCTTCCCTTCTTTTATAGTGTCATTCTAGGGTTCGGGGTACCATTGATTCTCCCCCTTGGCTCCCTGGGTACCAGAGCCCCTGTTATGCCAGCCATTTTGATGGTTGGTTCTTTCCCTATTTCTCATAGTTTTCCTCTTTTGGTGTTGTTTCCCTAAAAGCCACTTGCTGACTTTCCATTTCGGGGTGTCCTTGGGGAGCTGACCTTCAATCTCTCTTCTTTCAAGGCTTCTTACCTTTTAGACTCAGCTTTTGGCTGTCCTTCCCTTTTTGTTATTTTTCCTAAGTGAGCTGAATCCATCCCTGCCAAGTTGAAGGTTTTCCCAGCTACTTCCCTTTATGGTTCTTCTTCCTGGGTTCCCCGAGGTACTAGCCTTTTGTTCACAAGTTGTTGCTTTCCAAGCCTTCTGGTTCTTTGCTACATCACTGGGTGCTTGAGAAGTACATATCTGCCCTTCGTTTCTTGTGTTTCGTGGCACCCATTTTGAGTTGTCTTAATCCCACTTCAACTGTGTTGCGCGTCCTGAGGATCCTGATCTTGGCGGGATGGGCCTTTTTCTTTCTTCCCTTTGTTTCATGGGCTCTAAGGCTTGTCCCTTCATGGATTTTAGGCTTCAAGTCTTTTGGGCTTGCCATGGGATTGGCCCATTGTGCTATTTCTCTAGGCCTTGGTGTTATGATTTTTTAGACCTCAACATTTAGCCCCCCGAGCTCGTGGGTTGCCTGCAGCCCACGCGTGAGTAATTTAGAATTTTAGTTTTTGTAGGACTTCCCTCTTCACTATTTTAATTATCCTCGGGGTTCCCCTTTACCTTCCTTCAAGATCCTAACTTTCCCATTGCTTTTGGGTATCCTGGTCTTCTTTGCATGTTGCGCTCCCTTCTTTTGTAACTCCTTTTTGCACGGGACGTGACAGTTGAATTTTGGAGTGAAAACTTCCTCTACCCACTTTTTACGTTTCCCGTAACTCCCAGTAATAACTGCTAATAACTCTCTTCTTTGAAATTAAATTTTGGCAACTGGCGCGTCTTTCCATACATCGTCTTCTCCAACCGGTTTTGGTGCCATTATTGCAATCATTTCATATTTTTTCTTTTACTTCCCAGAGTCTTCCATTCTCAAGCTTATCTCCTTCCTCTCGGTTAATTTGCTTCTTTGTTTTCCATTCCCAGGTTCTTTATTCTCTCAACTTTCCTATTTCTAGTGTACTTGCTGCTCTATGGCTTCCTCTTCCTCTCGAAAAAGGAGGGAGCATACTCCTAGCCCCTTTGAGGGCGAGAGTTCTTCTGGTTCTGCACAAGGTGAGTCACAGGGGGTCATGGAGTGCCCGGCTCTCCCTTTCCTTTGGTGTCCCATGGTGAGGCCCCTTCGTCCCCTCACACTTGGGTATTTTCCGGTTAGGCAGGTTTCGCCATTTCTGCTCAGGTCCCAGACCCAAGAGAGATTTCAGATCTTTAGATTAGACGAGGATCTTGGGAGGCGGTTCCCATTTTCTTCAATTTCGTTCCTGGGAAGATCACTGGTTGGCCCATTTGGGTGGACAGGGAACTTTTTGACGAGGAATTTATGGGCTGTCTGGAGTGCGTCGGGGTTCTGAATGCAGTGGCGATTTCTAGGAATCTTGAGGGTTTCAAAGACGCTAAAGGTCTCAGGCACTTGGTACATCGTTGGTGTCCCTCCCTTCATGCATTCTTCTTCTCTGTTGGTGAGCTCACGATTACCTTGGAGGATGTGGTTAATAACCTCCTCCTCCCCGTGTTTGGAGATGAGAACCCTTTCGACATCAGTCTTTCCGACGAGGATCTCATGATGGAAGACAAATTATTCAGCCATTTTGGTGGACGTACTGCTTCCCCTGGTGGGAAACCAGCCAAGATGGGCAGGTGGGTTATGAATCTTTTGCGAGAGAAAGACAAGGAAGTCAGGTGAGCCGGGCTCCTAGCACTCTGGCTCAGCAAGTTTTTGTTCAGCGAGTACCCCGGTACGGGATTAAGTCCACTTTCTTCCTATTGGCAATCGAATTGGCCCGAGGTGCTCAGTATCCTCTAGCCCCCATGTTCTTGGGCCATGTTTATTCTCAATTGGATCTGCTTCATGGAGAAAAAGTTGAAGGCGACTCTTGCTACGCGATCACCTCGTCCCTCCATTGTGCCATTCTCCAGGTATTCACGTGGGACCGTTCTTCAGTTACTTTAGCAAAGTTATATCCAAAGAAGAGATTTTGAAGTAAATATGTTTCTTAGCTTAGAAGAATATATGATGAAGCATTTATTCAATCATTAAACAACAAGAATAATACCATGGCGAAACAAACACTATTGAAATAAATAAAATCAAAGAGAGATTGCGATGGACTGGTAATGGTGGTGAGGGTGCAGTAAAGAACAAAGCAGTGGCGGTGGAATATTTATAGTTTGATAATACCATGACGAAGATGGCGATAAAGGATAAGAAGACTGAGAATAGCTGAGAAACCACTGCCACAGAATAGCTGAGAAACCACTGCCACCGCCACCGCCACCGCGGCGGCCTTGAGGAGGCTGTGGAGTTTCGGCTCTCGGTTGATTTGAATCCATAAATGGCGGTTGGTTATTGCAGTGTCAGTCCGTCAAGCAGGTTAGAATTTGGGGTATTTATAGGGTTTTTTTTTTTTTTTTTGACGGCCTTCTTTTTTTTAAGCGTGGAATATGAGCAAAGCGTAATGTTAATAAATAAATAAATTTAAAAAAAAAAAAAAAAGGAGAGAAGAAACTCAAGAAAGAAAGAAGGATGCAATAACAAGAAGTCTTCCTCCGTTAACAGAGTTATAGACTCAGCGACTTTGTCTACAATCAAATTTGTTGTCAAATTTTGTTTAAAATTTAATTATGTTGGGCGTAAAAAAAATTTAGAGGGGTCAACAAAGCTTTTTTAAAGATAAAAAAATTTTAAAATTTATACATAATAATTGTTTATTTTTTCAGGTTAGGGTGGTCCTGTGACCACCTGAACTCTACTTAGAGTTAGAGATGCCCCATATGAATAACAGAAACATTCAAATATCCTTGGAAAATGTTAGAGTTTCAATTTTTTTTTTTATAACACAAACACCAGGTTATTAGGTGGAAGAATCCTATGAGAGTGGCTCCAAGATAAGACAAGAGTTTTCGTACTAGGGGTCTGTTTGGATACTGTTTATTTGTTAAAAACTGGAAACTTATTGCTGAAAACACTATAGTAAAATAATTTTTAATTGTGTGAATAGTGCCGTGGAACCCAAAAATGCATTGGTATGCGCGTTTTTTGTGTTTTTGGCTGGGTTGTGAACAGTGTCGTGGGACCCAGCCAAAAACATAAACGCTAGAAACGCTAGTATCCAAACTCATGCTAAGAATGGTACGAGGTCTTAAGAATCACTTAGTCAATCCCTTGGTGCTTGTCTTACATTTTTGAAATATATAACATTTTTTGTATTTATTTTTAATTCTTATTTTATTTATCATCTAATCCTTTGATTATCTTAATTTACATGAGAATTTTTTTAGAAGAATTCTACATGAGAATTTAATTTGAAAAGTAATAATATTTGTTAAAATATATATGGTACATAAATTTATTTTTTATTTTTTTTATGTAACATATTTATTTAATCTTAATCCTTAATTTAGGAAATTACCTTATTTAATATCTCTTTTCAATATCTCTTATCAAAAAAAAAAAAAAAAAAAAAATTATGGGTAAATTTCAAATTGCACCCCTAAAGTTTGGGACTGTTTGGATTTTTCATTCTAAAGTTTCAAAATTTGAATTTTACCCCTTGATGTTTAGGGTGTTTGGATTTTATACCCTAACGTTTCAAAATTTGAATTTTACTCTCTAAAGTTTAGGAGTGCTTCAATTTTACACCCTCAAATTATGAAACTTTAGGATGTAAAATCCAAACACCTCCAAATCTTATGAGATAAAATCTAAATTTTAAAACTTCAAAGTATAAAATCAAATCACTATCAAACTTGAGGGATATAATTTGTAATTTTTTTTAAAGTAAAATTGTATTAATTAAATGGACAAAAAGTTCAAAAAGTAAGACAGGCTCTTGATGCAACGCAGTGCTACACAAACTAAACTAGCCTGGCATTCAGGAAAAAGGAGGACAACAAAGAAACATCATTACGCTCACCCCCTAAAAATCGTGTCCGTTGGTTAGCCACCAACTCCTGATAGTCGTACAAAAGGGCTGTAGCCCCGCGTAAGATAATCTGAGATTTTGCCTCCCCAATTCCAACAAAATATATTAATTTTGGAGTAAAATTATAGATACAAAATATTTTATAATATTTTTATAAAATATTAATGTGGCTGATTTTTTATTGATTTTTACTTAAATTTACTATTAATATCACTTTTTTATTTACTAATAATTACAAACCACATCAACAATATATAAAAAAAATTTATAAAATAGTTTGTAGTTTTAACATTATTCTTGAGTTTCATTACAAAAAGCCAAATATGAATTTTCTTGATTGCGATGATGAAAAGCATTCAGAAAGATACGGAGAGATTTATGCTGCAAGCTGGCAATTGGCAAATAAATTCCTATATAAATTTCTTTCCAGTTTCCAATTGACTCCATTTCATTTCAATTCAAGAATTTTTTTTTTTTTTGGGGGGAGAAAATTTCAATTCAAGCAATCACTATTATAGACTTAGTGTGCGTTTGCTTAGCACTGAAGCTGCGTTTAAGCTACGTTTGCGTTTTTATGGCTGGTCCCATGGCACTGTTCATGGACCAGCCAAAGCACAAAAACGCATAAACAGTGTTCGAGGACAGTGTTTTACATTTTAAAAAATATATTGCTACAGTATTTTCAGCAATAAGTTTTCAATTTTCAACAAAATAAGTTGTATCCAAACAAACCTTTAAAGCCATTATAGCCAATTCTCAGCTATATAATCAAGACTTTAGAATAATTGAAAAGTTAACCCTCGCTACAAAAAACGAGGACTATAGCCGCGTTACTTCCACTCAAGAGTTCTTTTTTTTTTTTAATAAAAATTGTGGGTGACCGAAGACCGATGATGGATTTGAAGGGTTGCAGTATGACTATAAGGATGTCACAGTCCACGGGCCCGAGGAGGAAAGACGCCCGAGAAAGGGAGGAGATGAACCAAAGTATTCTAAGGGGTTCCAAGTGGGAACGAGGTTCTGAAGATAGAGAAAGAGAATCAGTGGCTATAAGGGAAGTTTCTAGCTTGGGGTAGTCTGTCTCCTCCGCATTAAATGGTGGGCAACAGTTTTAGCAACTGCATTGATGAGAAAGTGATCTGAACAGTGCAAATTATAGCTAAGCAAGCTCCTTCCACTATATTCTTCAGAGATAGAAAAAGACAAGTGTCATGAGAGAAAGCTGGTTAGGTAGGAATGGATGGTTGAGATATAAAGAAGGGAGTAATATATAATAGAAGGGGGGTTAATAGAAAAAAGGATGATAAAAAAGATAAGGAAGAAAAAAGACAAAAGCACTAAGAAGAAGAGAGAGAGAGAGAGAAAGGAGAGTGAACAGTGTAACTATTTGTACAACCTTAGCCTTCTCGGGAAAGCCGGTGGAGGGATATTTGACCTTCTTTTCTATGAAATTAACTTCTTCTTCTCTATCTTCATCCTCGGGCTAAGCCCTCTCTTGTTGTTCGTTTCCCTCTCTTACAAATTTTATTAATTTAGGCCAAGGTTGAACTATACAACTCACTATTCTAAGTGGGCTTGGGCCGCTAGATCTTTTGGTCCTTACAATTGGCGTCGTCTATGAGAACAACAAGGTGTGGTGAATCCATCCTAAGTACTTATGGCTAACATAGGCCAAGATAGGGAGGAATCAGTTGGCTCCCTAAGGGAGAACCATTTTGTTAACTTGGAGCGAAGAAGGGATATGCAACATACCCCAAGCGTTGTGGTGGAGTCTTACCACATTGAGCGTCCTGGGTGGAATCATTCAAATACTAGGAGTCATGCCTCACATGATCAGGAGACACAGAAGTTGCAGCAGGAAATAGATCGCTTGTGCAGCAAGCTGAGGCGTAGGGAACGTGAAAGGAGAAGCCCCTCTCCCCCACCAAGTGATGGTTCTAGAGGAAGTAGGGACCGTTCGTACCGTCGCAGGTCTAGAACTCCATCTAATGAGTCTTATTCAGCTTTTACGCACAAGGACAAGTGGAAGAAGAGCAGTCATGGCCGAGAGAAGAGGCCTTCCCGCCATGGCATGGGGAATGATGCAATGAGTAAGGCCCTACAGCAGATCTCTAAATTACCATTCGTCAGAAGGATTAACAAGGCCAAACTTCCTCATCTGTTTTCTCAGCCGACGTTTGCCATTTACAATAAGAGGTCTGATCCCGTGGAGTACGTCAGCCACTTTAATTAGAAGATGGCAGTTCATGCCAACAATGAGGCTCTGATGTGCAAAGTGTTCCCCTCCAGCCTAGGACTTGTGGCTATGCGTTGGTTTGACGCCTTAGAGGAAGGATCGGTGGGATCTTTTGAGGAACTAACGAGGACCTTCGGGGCTAGATTCATAACATGCAGTAGGGTCCCCAAAACCTGTAGATTCTTTACTGTTTATGGCGATGAGGGATGGAGAAACCCTCAAAACTTACTCGGACAGATACTAGGAAACATACAATGAGATTGATGGAAACTTTGAAGATGTCATCGTGAGGACCTTCAAGGTTGGGCTACCTGCCGAGCATAAGTTAAGGAAGTCATTGATAATGAAGTCCACCTTGAACATGCACCAACTTATGGATCGCATAGATAAGTATAAGCGGGTGGAAGATGACCAAATACAGGGAAAGGGCAAGGCTAAAATGTTCCCTGAAATGAGGGATCCCCAAAGAGGAGGATATTAGGGTAATCGCCCCCGAAGGGAGTTCCCTAACCAAGCGCCATCCATGAGAGCTCAGTTAGTCAACTCATTGTTTAAAGAACCAGTATATCACATGCTGGAGAAAATTAAGAATGGGCCTTATTTTAAGTGGCCCAATAAGATGGGCGAGGACTCATCCAAAAGGAACTGAAGCCTCTATTGCCATTACCACCAAGACCGAAAGCATACTACAGAGGATTGCAGAACCCTACGAGATCACCTGAACCAATTGGCGAGGGTGGGGAAGCTCAATCGGTTCTTACATTAGCCTACAGGGCAGTTCAGTCACTTGGAAGCTAAATTTCGTAAGGGTAGCTCTCCTCGGCCGACACTAGGTACCATCAATGTGATCCTTGCTAGGCCAGGGAATAATGGGACCTCGGGCACTAGGGTTATGTCCATAGGTAGGAGTTGTGACATAGAGGCCGGTGATCAGGCTCCCAAAAAAGCTAGGGTGACGGTCACCCCCACCCTGGGATTCTTCAAGGAGGATAAGCATGGAACTTTCCAACCATATGATGATGCTCTAGTGATTACTATTAGGATAGGGGGTTACGATGTGAAGAGAGTGCTAGTTGACCAGGGAAGCGGAGTAGAGATCATGTACCCAGATTTGTATAGGGGGCTAAACTTAAGGCCCGAGGACCTAGAAATGTATGATTCACCGCTGATGGGTTTTGATGGCAGAATGGTGGTCCCTCGGGGAATGACAAGACTACCCGTACAAGTCGAGGATGTGGAGGTCAAGGTTAATTTCATAATGGTAAAAGCGTTTTCCCCCTACACCGCTATCCTGGCTAGACCCTGGCTTCATGCAATGGGTGTCGTACCCTCAACCTTACATCTGAAGGTCAAATATCCTACTCAGGGGAGAGTGGGAGAGTTGGTGGGTGATCAGGCCACGGCTAGGCAGTGCTTGGTGTCAACAATAACACGACGGCCTTCAGATCCTGCTGCGGTGATTAAAGATCCTGTCCCATAACAACTAAAGGGGCCTGCAGGGGGGCAACAGACCGAGGCATCCAGAGAATTATCAAAGGAGCTGGAAAAGGTAGTGATAGGGCTGGATCAAAAACAGTATTTCCAAGTGGGATCTCAATTGCCACCCTTGGAAAAGGTGGAGTTGTTGAAGTTTCTTAAGGCTAACCTTGATATTTTTGCATGGAATGCTTATGATGTCCTAGGAATTGATCCCGGGTTTATATGTCACCAGCTAAATGTTAACCCCGAGGTCATGCCACGTAAACAACCTCCTCAGCGATCATCCAAGGATCATGCCGAGGCAGTCAGAACAAAGGTGAACAAGTTGAAACAGGCTAGGGCCATTAAGGAGATTTTATATCCCGAGTGGCTGGCCAACACAATAGTGGTTAAAAAGAAAAACGGGAAATGGCGAGTCTGCATGGACTTCACTGACTTGAATAAAGTCTGCCCAAAAGACCCCTTCCCCATTCCTAGAATTGACTAGTTGGTGGATGCCACGGTGGAACATCCTTGGATGAGTTTCCTGGATGCCTTTCAGGGTTACCATCAGATACCTTTGTCATTGTCTGACCAAGAGAAAACGGCCTTTCGTGCTCCCAATGGAAACTATCATTATCTGGTGATGCCTTTTGGCCTCAAAATGCAAGATCCACGTATCAGAGAATGGTGACGCGGATGTTTGAATTGTAGATTGGGAGGAACATGGAAGCATACATTGATGACATGATAGTTAAGAGCAGACAGGTAGTAGAGCATTTGGCTGACTTGGGGGAGACTTTCTCAGTTTTGAGAGAACATAAGCTACGCCTGAACGCATCTAAGTGTTCTTTTGGGGTCAGCTCGGGCAAATTTTTGGGTTACATGATTACTCACCGCAGAATTAAAGTCAACCTAGAGCATATTAAGGCTATTAACAGTTTGCATCCTCCTCAGAATCTCAAGGAGGTGCAGAGGTTGACTGGGATGGCAGCAGCCTTAAACAGGTTCATCTCTCAGTCTGTAGATAGGTGTTGTCCTTTTTTCCAGCTGCTTCACAAGTGGAAGGATTTTCGATGGACCGAGGAGTGTGTAACGGCTTTCAAGGACCTCAAACAGTATTTGTCCAATCCACCAATACTTTCCAGGCCCGATAAGGAGGAAGTGTTGTATGCATACCTAGCAATCACATACTACGCTGTTAGCCTCGTCCTGGTCAGAAACCAGGACAGAATTCAGAGGCCCGTCTACTATGTTAGCAAATCCCTACAGAAGGCTGAGACGCGCTATTTGCCTTTGGAAAAGGCAGTGTTGGCCTTAGTGCTTGCCACTAAGTAGCTTCGTCATTACTTCCAAGCCCATACTGTTGTGATGCTCACCCAGCTCCCTTTGCAAGCTCTATTGAGGAAATCAGATTATACTGGCAGGATTGCTAAATGGGGAACCAAGATGGGAGCCTATGATATCAAGTACATGCCTCGGACCGCCATAAAAGGACAGATCCTAGCAGACTTTGTAGCAGAGTTCACTGAGGGTGCCCCCGAGAAGGAGGAGGCAGTAATGGGGGTATTGATCACGTCAGCCACTATTGTTCCCCCATGGGAAGTTTATACGGACGGAGCTTCCAACCGAAAGGGAGCAGGAATAGGGATTATGTTGGTCACCCCCGAGAAGCTGATAATGGAGAAATCGTTACGATTGAGATTCTTAGCCACCAATAATGAGGTCGAGTACGAGGCCCTACTAGCAAGAGTAGCTACGGTCAGGTAGCTGGGAGGAGAAATGGTTGAGTTGTACTCAGATTCTAGATTGGTCATGGGCCAAGTCAATGGAGACTTTGAAGCTTGGGATGAGAGGATGCAAGGGTACCTTGCTAAAGTGCAAAATGCCCGGGCTCAGTTTAAGGTTTTTGTATTAAAGCAAATCCTTAGGGGACAGAACTCTCATGCAGATTCTCTAACAATGCTGGCCACTTCTCTAGGGTCAAGTCTTCCTCGAGTTGTTGTTGTTGAAGACATGGATAGCTCAAGTCTCACGAAGGTATCCTCGGTTGGGGTGTGTAACCTCCACATGGGGACGAGCTGGATGGACCCTATTGTGATATGCTTGTGGACGATGTTTATGCTATGTAAATACAGTTTGGATTTCTAATGTATATAAAGTTGTGTGAATTTTCAATCTTAATATTGTTGAAGTTCTCATTAAAGCTAATCCACAAGAAGGCTAAAGGCCTAAGACAAGTAAAATCTCTAGACGCAGGGATGTAACGTATATAAGCTTTCCTTAAATAACGTGAAAGCAAAAGAAAATAAACTTAAGGTATTTTCATCTAACTAATGGACGAGGCAAAGTGTGCATGAAAGAATGTTCAAAATCCATGGATAAATGTAACTAGCAAAACAATTTTATCTCTGGACAAGTAAACGCTGGAACCATCTTGCCCAAAGACGAACAATGAGCTGTCCAGACTATGGATGAAGATTAATGCAAGCTATAAGTCAAACTTATGGACAAAGAAAGCTGGCAATAAAAATTTCATTCATAGACGAGTTACACTTGTAAAATCTAATGAGTGGTAGAATATTGAGCATGAAAAGTTATCCTAATATGAACGAACTAAATGCCTTCACAGGTGGACGGACCACACTTGAATATAACATGAACGATGTAAACAAAAGAAAATTCGTTCAAGCACAAAATATAGTATGTTCAACAATAGACAAAGAATGAAAATGGAAATAAACATTCATTCATAAAATTCTAAAAAAGGGTAGACGACCATCGTCCAAAAACCCTTATATAAAGTTAAGCCTAAAAAGGCAATTGTATCAAAGCTTGTCTCAAAAACATGGACGAAATAAATGTACTTAGATAAATTCAAATGGTCCAAAACAAGGGACCTCATACTTAAAAAAAAAAAAAAAAAAAAAAAAAAAAAAAACTGTTACAGGATAAAAATTTCAACATCTTTTACTGGGATGGATTATCTCCGGAATTAGGCTCGTCTTGGGCAGGTTGGGTGGTGGCATCATCTTCAATATTGACATCCTCAAATCTCATCTGAAGGAAAGAGCTTGCAGCACCAATGTTGAGCTTGATAGAGCTGAAATCAACTTCAGGGAAGCATTCTACAGCGTCCAAACAGAAGTCCTCAAAGCTAGCAGCATAGTTCTTGTCCAAAAGGTCAATGAACTTACTGGACGCTCTGAATTCCTTAACAGCATCTCTCTGGGCTTTTTCAAGAAGGGCATGAAGCTCGTCGTTCCTTTTTTGAAGATGGCTAAGACAGGTATCCTTCTCGATGACGTCGGCCTTAAGCTCCTTGATGAGGTTCTTCAAATCTTTAACCTCGTCCATAGCCTTGGCTGCCACCTCAACTTTACACCTACAGTCAACCTGCACCTCACGAATCTTGGCTTCCAGACTGATCCTTTCCTGGTCCATCTCTATAATCTGCTTGGACGCTGCTATGAACTTTAACATGGCCTACATACGCAATTGATTGAAGGAATTGATTAGATGAGAAATGTGAAATATGACAAGACGAAACGAAAACAAAATAATAAAAATATACCTTGAAGAGATCATGAACAACAGAGTGTTTAAATTCTTTCAAGGACATGTCATAACATACAACCACGTCCTCGTCAGTCACAACCTTCTTAAACCTTTCCCAAGTAAGATCCTTATTCTCAAGAAGGTTCATGGGAACTCTCCCGGAAGGTTGAGACGAGGTAGGTACAACATGCTTGGACAGAGTGACTTTGCAGGGACAGACGAGTCCAAGTCATGAATTTGGATGGATGGTTGTTGGGAGGCAGGAGGGATAGCAAGACCTAGCTTGACAACCCTAGACTTGGACAACCCATGCTTCACCTTCTTATGACCTCGACGACTAGGAAGGTCTCCCAAATCAATTGTCTTGGACAAAGTTTTTCTTTTGCCTCCAACAAAAGGACGAGGCTGAGATTGAGTCTCTAGCTGGGTCTCCTCGTCCACTAAGCCCTTTCCCTTATTTTCTTTCATGGTTACAATCCATGTAAAGAAAAATGAGCCAAGTTAAAAAAAAAAAAAAAAAAAAAAAAAAAAAAAAAAAAAAAAATTATAAGTAAAAACTTACATCTGCAGGTGGTAAGCTCATTGGCTAAAGCTTCATGGGATGGTTCAAGCCCAAGTCCCTAAGTTGCAAGATGTTGAAGAGTTACCAGGAAACGAAAATATATTCAAAGAAGGTCATCTAACAGCTATATATAAAAATAAAAATTAAAAAAGAAAAAAGAAAAATAGGTTAGACAAGTACAAAAAAGAAAGAAAATATTAAGTAGAAAATAAGCATACCTTCTGGACGAAAGTTCCCTATTTCTCCAGTATAGGGGGTAAATGAATCCCTGCCTATCTCAACAGGGTTTCCAGCCTAAAAACCAGAAACGAAGAACTCTGTCTTCTAGTTTCTATCAAATGAAAGAAGAGATTTTATTAACCTACAATCTGTACCCCTGGCTGTGAATTAATAAAAGCCTAGGGATTGACTAATTTTAGAGGGTTTGTAACAATAAAAGAACTCATCCACAGTGAGAAGACGGTCCCCTTCAAACACCTCCCTCCACAAAATTTGCATAGAAACGACCAGCCTCCATGCATTGGGATTAAATTGGCATACTCCTAAACCTAACTTAGTATGTAATTCTATAGCAAAAGCATCGAGAGGCAACCTAAGTCCTCTCAAGAGATAAGCTTTATAAATACCTATTCCAAAACAAGGGTCACAACACCACTCATCACGGACGGCTAACCTAGGGTTAAGATCGTCTGGAATTTGGTACCAAATTCTAAGGGAGGTATGCCTTCTTTCATCCATTTTAGAATGGACACCTACAACACAACTATAGACGGTTTCTACCTCGTCTAAAGCGGTGAACGAAAAAGCACTAGTGGAGGTACCAGCTTGCGACCCAGAAGCAACCCTCGTCCTAAGCTCTTCCTGAAAAACCTCCAAAGGAACCCCAAGAACTCCGGTCGTGTATTGTTCGTCCATAGTGTTCCCTCCACTACTACTACCATCACTACTATTACCACTATTACTACTAGAACCACTATCACTGGTGCTATCATGGTACCCTTCTATCTCCCTATTGTCACTATTACTAGACGAGGATACTACAATTTTAGACATCTCGAAAAACTTCAAGGAAAACCTAAAGACGAAGATGAAGAAGATACCTAGCTCTAAATGAAGAAGGCTTAAAGACACTGGAAGACTTCTAGATGAGGCGCTGGACGACAAATGTCAGAAAAGAAAATATTGAAAATGTGAAAGAATAAGAGAAGAATTCCATTATTTATAGGCAGCTAAGCTTGGCATAGGAAGCGACGCGAACCGACCAGAATTGACACGTGGCATGTCCCTTGAAAAACAAATCGACGTGAAAGGTTGGTTAATAAGATTGTGACACGTAGCGTAATCTGAGACAACAAAATTCAATCAAAACAAGGACACCACGTGGCACATCAATTGACCATTGAAACATTGACACGTGTCAAAAATAAACAGTGAATCAAAGTTCTGCTTCAGTGGCCAGGACGACCCTTAAACAAGGGGGCAATTGACGGTGAACCAAAAAATAGACTATCTCTAGTTCGTCCATCGTGTCGTCCAAGACCAGAAGGTCATCCATCTTAAATATTAAATGTTCATAATTGCAATAGAGATTCAACTTGAGTGCCTTAGAAGAAGGTCGTCCAAATGCAAGAAGGTCGTCCAGCATGGAGTCACCTAGACGACTGCCCAACACTAGAAATTTTCAGAGTAAATATCTATCTAAAAGCTTATAATTCGAACCACGTTCTACCATTCTGAAGTGGGAGCGAAATCCTTATTCATCGCTCTAACTTCCTACTAAGTTCTTAACTTCCAATAGCAGTTGTAGAAGTTAAGTCTAAATCTTCTAACTTCCATCCACGCTAGGGGGAGTCACTAAACAAGTAACCACTCCAAAACTCACTATAAAAGGACTCAGCCATATCAAATGAAGATAAGTTTTCACCACTCATAGAGTTGGAATTCTTAAGTTCAAGAGAAAACTTAAGCATCGGAGGGTTGTTGGCCGGTTCACCCCAGTCACCTTTGATTTTGTGCTTCTTTCTTTTTAGGCCTTCCAAGCAACCTCAAGCCCATTGAAGCCCGGAGCATTCAGCCTACTGATTTTCTATGCATCATCAATAATAATAATAATAAAACATTTACTTTCCCTACTTGGTAACATGCTTGTAATAATGCTATATCACCTAGGTATTACAATATGTTGATAGAGACAACAGATCAAAAAAAGAAATGTAAGATAAAAAAATTTAAGCTGTTGATTCCTCCTCTTCAGACACATTCCTAGACAATTGTTGCAGGAAGTTCCCAAGCAGCCTCTGATCCAAAAACATACTAGGTATCTGCAAGGAAGAACTATTAAGTAAAGCTTGCACACACAACACCCCACGCCCACACACGCACACGCACACGCACAAGAGAGAGGGAAAGACCTTTCCCCCAAAGAAAATTTTTGTATTATCAGCTATGGCCTCGATGAATTTAAGCTCAAGAAATTGCGGTGTCAGCTTCAACTTGTTTGCTTCAGCTTCCTTCAGTACACTAGAAATGTAGAGAGAGCAATATCATTAGTCATTTCTATAATACCATATTCATATCTTTTAAACTGAAAAGTGAATCAAGCTTTTACCGGTAGAAATATGCATCAGCCAAACTCTTTTCCCGAGCCATGTATATCTGGTTCTCAATTTCTTGCTGCTTCTTAGCACTATCCTTTTCCATCAACTTCTGTTCCATGAGGATCTTACTCACATTTGCAATCTTCTCAGCTTCACTAATAGCCATTTTCTTACTTGTCTCTGCCTCTTTCTCAACCACTCTCTGTTTCTCAATAGCAATTAAGACCTAACAAAGTAACATCAACATAAAACATAGAATGATGCACTCTATTAACTTCAAAGGCATACTAGTATCCAATATGTTTTTCATTGACTGGGTGTGGATGAAAACACATACATGTACAAAGTTTGGATATAAGAAACAAAAAAAAAAAAAAAAAATTGTAATATTGAATGCTCATAGGACCAAGGCTAACTGGTTTAAAGGGTAAACTCAATGTTCAGGCCATAATTTCAAATAATAAACATACATTAAAATCACATTAATTTGTAAAGAATCTGCAAATTAAGAATCATATTGTGGGTGGGTCTGTGTCTATTAGCTTTGCTTAACTAACAGAGGAAAACAAAAGAAAGTAAAAGGACCTTCTCTCATATTCAGGAAAAAGAAACTGAACCTTAGTGCATTCCTCTTCCATCTGTTCAAAATTGCGTCTTATGCTTTCCGGGATGGTTGGCTTTGTAACACGAACACTCATGATTTCAATACCTGGAGCATAACGTGTGCAGTCACCCTGGAGAGCATCTTTCATCTTTTCGTCAATCTGTGAGAGTTACATGCTTCGTCAATATAGCATGAAATAAATAGATAGAAAAGGATTTGATAACCAGTACACTAGCTCATGGTACCATAATGTTACAACTATATGAAGTACAAGGAACTCCTTAATAATGCTGGCAACTTAACACCAACACAGATTCCCAAAGAGAAATAATCCTTGGAAATCAACACAGCACTACTAAGTTAAGATTGTTCAAATTTAAGTTAAAGATCTCAATATGTTAAACAATCTATCAGATTAAACAACTAAAGCAGAAGAAGAAAAGTACGCTACTTTTATCAGAACTTGTAAGACTTCGTATAGTGTAAAGCTAAATTGGAAGCTCCCAAAATATTTTCATTTATGGCTTTAAAGGGTATGTTTTCTTTAGCATCCATACTTGATCAAAAACATCAATGTAGACTTGCTGAAGAGAGTGAGAGCTGCAGAACTGATTGATCTCATGATGAATTTTGTCATATATCCATGTATTGTCATACTGCACCCCATAGTTCAGCAGAGTCTCATGCACATGGTCCTTGTGAAGCCGGTGAACAACCTGAAAAGGTATTATAATCAGTGCATATAAGCTGAGCTTTTCAAACCTTAGACCACTTGTAATTTGTAAACCATAATGTTAACAAAGAGCAACATCTAGTAGCTGTACCTCTATCTTCTCAAAGTTGATCATGACACCTCCTTTTGTACCACAGGGAATATCCCTAACCTGCAATTATACTCACAGGAAAGATTTGAGCATTAGATTGACAAGATGAAATTCATCAATTTTCATCACATCGAATTTACCTGATCTGTCTGAAGGGTTACTTGAACAGGCTCATAATGGGTTATAAAAGGCAGCTTCAGATGAAAACCTGAAAATTAAGTGCATGCAGAAATTTCATAAGTTCTAGGAAAGCAACTACTGAATGAAAATCATAAAGAAGGGACCATAGTCAAACCTGGATCTGTAATCGTCTTTTGAAGGGCACCTCCTCTCCAGTAAACCCCAACATGGCCTTCTGGGACTTGGTGCAGAATGGACAAATCATTCCTAATAGTTGATGGCGATTGATTCATCATCTGAAAAATTTATATTCATGTCAGAGATTTTCAAACTCAAATAAAATGATATAAACACTAATTCCAGTGGCTGAGGTTCAGAACAATTCTAAAATTTTAAACAAATTAGCATATAGAAAGCAAATTATATAGTCACTCCATAAAGAAACACTAATCCACTATTTTCTTTTTTCAGGTATGCCTCCCTGACAGCAGCAATTACCAATAAGTAAAGGAATGTAGCAAATCACAAAACCAGGCCGGGCAGCCAAGATCAACATAATTAGTTTTAATTGTTTTTAGTTTGGTAACTCTTTTGTTCGAAAAACTTATTCAAAGTGGGAACTAAATACATTCCCATATCTTCAAAGTGGTTCTTTAAAAATCATGCCCTCCAAATTAAATTTTTAAATTTTGGTGTTTTCACATGCATACAAATTTGACATTTTCACAAGCTGCATGTTAACTAAAACTGGTTTTGATTCTAGACAAACTGGATTAATAGTCTCATTTTCAGTTCAGCTTGTATCAAACTAAACAAGCTTTGTAATTTGCCAAACATCCCTAAAAACATTCAGGCAACACAATTACTAATAGAGTAATTTAGAGATAACCCTACAACCCCAAGTGCATACTCAGTGCCAGAATGTAAATTCCTTTTTATTTTTTTTATTTTTTTTTAAATGTTAATAATTAAATGACAATGAGCTTTAGAACCACAGCTTGTAATGCAAGATGAAATGGACAGAGTAAAAGTCCTCTGTCTTACTCTTACTATGTTTTATTTTATGCTCCACCATTCGTAATCAACCACATGTCCCTTTTTCTCCTTATAAAGTAATCAAATTTTACAATGGGGAAAGAAAAAAAAAATTAGATGTATAACATACTGCAGTTAGTGAAGCATAAAGTGGAAGACTAAAAATGGGATAGAGCAATTTTTTTTTTTTTTTGTGTGTGTGTGTGTGTGTGCAATGGAACACTGTTGAAGCATTTCTACTAAGGTATAAGCTATTATTCACTATGATGCACCTCTGTAATAATCATTTAATGACAATATTGATGCATGTTGAACCTGACTTTCAACAATGCAAGTCCACACAGAACAAATACTACCATCACCATAAAGGGAAACAAATACTAGAATTAGTCTTGAGTCATATTTTTATACCAAAACAATTTGATGAATTCTAAATCACATATTACGTACAGATCCTGAAATACTATTGAAGAAATTTACAATGCCAAGACATTGATACAAAATAGCAATAGCAACACCGATTTTATGAAAAATAATAAAAGCTTAATTGACCTATGATTTAAACTAACAACAACAATAACAACAAATCTTATGGCATGTTTGGAAGTTTAAAAAATGAGGGGGAATAGAGTAGAGAGAGGGAGAGTAATTCAATTACCTTGTTTGGAAGTTTTTTAAGGAATGAGGGGAAGGAGTTTGGAGGGGTTTGGAGGGGTTTCAACCACCTCTAACCCCTCATTTTTAATTCCCCCAAATTGGAGAGATTTGGAGGGAGAGTAGAGTAGATAAATTATTGACTAAGTAAATTTTCTAATTTACCATTTCTAAATTAATAATAGACCAATGTTGTAAGTCAATTTTCAAATAGGGGTAAATTTGTCTATTTTAATTATTTCCCCTTACTAATTTTAAAAACATCCAAACAAGGTAGAAGGAAACCATTCCCCTCTACTCTCCTCCCCACTACTCCCCTCTACTCTCCTCCCTCTCTAAACTTCCAAACAGGCCATTAATCTCAAATTTTGTGGTAGGCTATGGATTCTCAACATATTAGTTAGCTTTAGCCACATGAATTATTTTCCTCTGTTCTATTCTATTCTATATGAAGTCATTTTCCTCTGTTCTATTTTATAACCTAATAGATATTTTACAATCACACAATACTTCGCTTCCCTTTAACTATGATTATAACTAAGTTGGAAATTAATCTAAGAAGCATGGCCACTGACATAACATGGTACACAACAATTCTTGAATAGCTATGTTTACTTCTAGTTTTCAGACTAAATAACAACCATCAAAATCTTGAAAAACATATCTAAAATATATCAAAAGAATTTTTTTTATTACCAAATTATATTTTTTCCTCCTCCTGACTAGTCATAGTTTGACATGTATCTGAATATATGCGTGTTCACTCTCATAACATGTGAATCCCACCACCGCTATAAAAGAACCACACACAGTGAGATAGATGATACATATATCCAAAGAAGAGATTTTGAAGTAAATATGTTTCTTAGCTTAGAAGAATGTATGATGAAGCATCTATTCAATTATTAAACAACAAGAATAGTACCATGGCGAAACAAACACTATTGAAATAAATAAAATCAAAGAGAGATTGCGATGGACTGGTAATGGTGGTGAGGGTGCAGTAAAGAACAAAGCAGTGGCGGTGGAATATTTATAGTTTGATAATACCATGACGAAGATGGCGATAAAGGATAAGAAAACTGTGAGAAGAGCTGAGAAACCACTGCCACCGCCACCGCGGCCGCCTTGAGGAGGCTGTGGAGTTTCGGCTCTCGGTTGATTTGAATCCATAAATGGCGGTTGGTTATTGCAGTGTCAGTCCGTCGAGCAGGTTAGAATTTGGGGTATTTATAGCAAGAAGGATGCTATAAATAGAAGAAAGAAGGATGCTATAACAAGAAGTCTTCCTACATGAATAACACAAACATTCAAATACCCTAGGAAAATGTTTGAGTTCCATTTTTTTTTTATAACACAAATACCAGGTCATTACGTGAAAGAATCTTATATAAGAGTGGCTCTAAAGATGAGGTATAAGGTTTTTTATTAGGAATGGATATTATGAGCTCTTATGAATTATTTAGTCAACATTTTAATGTTTATTTTATATTTTTTAAATAATACTTTTTGGTATTTATTTTTAATTCTTATTTTATTTATCATCTAATCCTTTGATTACCTTAATTTACATGAAAAGTTTTTTAGAAGAATTTTACATGAGAGTTTAATTTAAAAAGTAATAATATTTCGTTAAAATATTTATTGTACATGAATTTATTTTTAATTTTTTTTATACGTACCATATTTATTTAATCTTAATTCTTAATTTAAGAAATTACTTTATTTAATATCTTTTTTTTCAATATCTCTTATCTCAAAAAATATTTTTTTGAATGAAAAGGTAAAATTGTATTAATTAAATGGACAAAAAGTAAGATAGGCTCCTGATGTAACGCAGTGCTACACAAACTAGCCTGGCATACAGGACAAAGGAGGACAACAAAGAAACATCATCGTGTCCGTTGGTTAACCACCAACTCCTATTAGTTGTACAAAACGTAGCCCCGCGTAGGATAATCTTAGATTTTGCCACGCCAATCCGAATGGAAAGTATTGATTTTTATTGCAAAGAGCCAAATAGGCAAATATGAATTTTCTTGATTGCAATGATGAAAAGCATTCAGAAAGATACGTAGAGATTATGCTGGAAGCTGGCAATTGGCAAATAAATTCCTATATAAATTTCTTTCCAGTTTCCAATTGGCTCCATTTCATTTCAATTCAAGTTTCTTTTTTCTTTTTTTCTTTTTTTTGGGGGAGAAAATTTCAATTCAAGCTATCATTGTTAAAGATTTAGGGTCCATTTGGTTGAGATGATAAGAAAGTAGGAGGATAGAAAAGATTTAGTTTTCCTTTATTTGTGTTTGGCTGGAGGGGTGAAAAAGTAGAGGGATATAAAACTTTTTTATTTGGTTAAGATAAAAAATGAGAAAATAAAAAATAAAATTGATATAAATTTATCATTATGTCCTTACTAAATATATAAACAAAAAGTAACACATTTATTATTAAAAAAAATTGGTATGGACACTTTAATTTATTTATTTATTTATAAAATAAGCAAATGCTAAAAGGATATTAAAAAAAAAACAGATAAAAACAAACAAAAAGAACCAACGTTTACTGTGCCAAAAAAAAAAAAAAACCAAAACCAAACCAACGTGAATATACTGTGCAAACAAGAAGGAATTTTATCCAGGCAAAAAAAAAAAAAAATGGAAAGGCAAAAGTAGAAAAAGACAAAAAGTTGGCCATGGAATGGAGAAGGGCAATTTTGTCCAACACACTCTTCCTCCTTTTCTCTCTCATTTTCTCTCTATTTTAGAGATATTGAATTTTAGTGAGCCCAAAGATAAAACAGTTGGGCCCCACCACTTTTCTCTCCCTCCTTCAACCAAACATCCTTCCTACTCATTTTCTCTCCTATTTTTCAATATTTTTTTTCCATCTTCCCTAAAATCCACCCAACCAAACATACCCTTAGGGCCTGTTTGGTAGAGAAATTTGCGTAATGTTGTTTGTATTTTTTTGAAATACGTGTAAGTGAAAAAGTGTATAAAAACATGTGTAATGTTGTTTAAAAACTGAAAATAAGTTGTTAAATAACTCCTCCAAACCGGCCTTAGAGCCATTATAGCTAACTTTCAGCTATATAATCTTGACTTTAGAATAATTGGACAGTTAACCCTTACTTCCACTCAAGAGTTATTTATTTATTTTTAAATAAAAATAAATGACATATTCTTTACTGAAACTTCAAACTTTGCAGCATTATATCTTTCTATACTTTTTAATGCATTTTTGTTAATTTTAGGTAGAAATATAGCTTGCTTCCACTTAGGGGTTTATTTAATTTTAATGACTTTGTTAATGAGTGCAGTGAGGGTACAAATATCAAGAAAATTATATAAAACCACTACGAATTGTGCATAATTGCACATTTTAACTCATAATTGAACATGTAATATTATTTAATCTGCTTTTTTAGAACACCTGTTAACAAGAATTAATTTATATCAATTTTGCGACAAGTGTTCTATTTAATTTTTAATTTTGTGTTAAGTGAATTATTGGGTGTAAAAATTAAAGAGTTCAAATTTAATTAAATTTTAAATTAGATTTCGATTAGAATCTAATTTTCCTCTACGTGTCTATTTATTTTTTTAATTTTTGTGGCAAATGAATAATTGGGTGAAAAAACCGAAGGGTCTAAGTAAGAAACTATTACATATTTTAGAAATATATTATTTAAAAAAGTGTAAACTAATACAATGTATAATTTAAATCTTTTCTAAAAAAAATGTATAATTGTAATTGTCTTTAATTGTATTCGTGCATATACACGAGGCTACACACTAGTTCTAGTTAATGCATCATTTGCACATCATTAGAGCACTAGCAACCGGGTTTCTATCTCAGTCTCTATTTTACCATCTAAAAAGTTATTTTATCTATTATACCAACCTATTTTTCTTTTACAATACACCCTACATCCCAATTTTTATTCTTAGATACAACTCAATAAATTAATATAAACTACCTAATAAAATAATAATAAAAAACTTATTTCACTTTCCTCTCTCATCTTTCTCTTTCCTCTCTTCCTCAGTCTCTATCTCTCCGGTCTGTATCTGTCTCTCCAGCAAATTTAGCAGCAACCACCACCCCACCACCACACGCACCTCAGCAACCACCAACAACAACAACAAAAAAACCCACCCAAACACCAATCCGGCCACCAAAACACCAACCCACGACCACCCAAACACCAAACCACCATTGATCCAGCCACCCAAACACAGATCCGGCCAACCCAAACACAGCCAACACAATGACAGATAAGGACATCCCATGACAGATCCGACCCTGTGGGCTTGTCACTTGTGGAACCCAAGAGCTGAGAGGATGAGAGAGTGGGAGGAATTCTTGATATTCAGAGTCTGGCCACCCAACCAAGACCCACGACCATGCCACCACCGCGCCACAACCATTGGACCACCCCACAACCCAGCAGAAACCCATAGCCCACAAACCTCATGCCACCACTGCCACGACCATGCCACCACCCCGCCGCCACCATCGAGAGAGATCGGCAGCAAAGGAGAAGAGAGAAGTATGGTAGCATTTCTGCATTTGGGAAAGAGAGCGGGACAAAGAGTCTGTGGCGTGCATGATTGAAGAGAGAGAGAAATAGGGAGAGTCAGATGAGAGAGAGAGAGAGAGAGGTGGGAGAATAAAATATTAATTTTAAGTGCAACTTTACTGTTCACAGGATGTAAAAACTTTTGGGTTTACAAACCCGAATGGAGTATGGTTTTGGTTTTGGTTTAGGAGGTAAAATAGCAACTGGGAAGGTTTTTACACCACAATGCTAACACTCTTATCATTGTTTTCTTGAATTTTTATGTTCCCTTCCCACCCCCAACAACTTGAAAAGTTGAAATGATCAATTTCATCGTCAATTCTCTCCTTCCCCTTGAGATGATATATTTTATGATACAAAATTAACTTTATGAATTTAAGTGCACAGTGTTATCTAATTTACTTTTTTTTTTTTTAATAATTTGATAGTTTAGAGAGGGGGAATTTGAACCTTAAGGGTCCGTTTGGATACAGCTTATTTTGTTGAAAACTAAAAATATTGTAGCAAAATAATTTTTAAATGTGTAAATAGTACCGTAAGACCCATTTTTAATGAAAAAGTTGCTAAAAAGTGAGATTTGTGAGTCCCGTGAACAGTGCACAGGACCCACTGACAGTGCCATTTCAGACCAATGTGTGGACGTTCAAAGTGCTAGTGGGTCCCGTGCACAGTGCACGGGACCCACTAGCAAGTCTGTGTCCCACGTGAAACCAACTTCTAGTAAAAAAAAAAAAAGGAGGAAACGTGAAAACTCAAAACGCAGACATGAAAACGTTAAACCCAAACACATTCTAAATATCTTTGTTTGATAGTTGAAAATTCATTAATGGTACATTTGACTCAATTCCGCACCAAGCGAGTATATGAAGACAAAGAAATAAACACCCCCATTAGCTCATAATGATCAAATTATATTTAGTCTTGTTTCTATTATTTAAATCGTGTATCTCCCTCACTTGTAGTGATTTATCATTCACTAAAAAAAGATTCACTAATCCAATAAGAATGGTTGGTTGTTACTTATCTTCAATTGGTACATGCAAGAAATAAGCCAATTTAGCAGCTTTTTGCTCAATTTCTTGTGGAGTCAAATTCTCCTCAGTACGAGTCAAAGGAATAGTGTCATGGCCTCTGATTTCCATATAAAGGACATGACGAGTATAAATATGAAATTGTACACCACAAGCAAGAGCTAATAAAGAGACTCACAATCCAATAGAAAGACAACTTTCTAGGAACCCCCCAATGACGAATTCTCTCATTAATTGCTAAGGATCCAATAAGTCTAGCATTGATTCCTTCAGACGTGTTAATTGGGCAAATGCGCCCATAGTGACTAGAATAGATTTCTATTATTCGAAAATTAGTAGAGATAAGTTAAGATTCATTTTTAAGTATTACAAAACATCTTTTTTTTTTCTTAAAAATGAAATAAGGGAATATTTTGTTAGAATGCAAGGAATATTTGACTCAAAATTGTGGAATTAATGAATGGAAAAACTCTCATTCACTATTTCGGCTCTTCTATAGACCGTTCTTGGAGAAGGAAGAGATATAAAATTTGTTCTATTATCAAAAAATAACACTATGTTTATTTTAGATTTGTTAATTAACATTATTTTATATCATAAAATGAACTAAATCAAATCCAAAAAAAAATGAAGGATCATCTTCCCCACTTTTCTTTCAACCACACTCCATCTCATGAATTAATTATTACTTTTCAAAACATTTCATTACTGTTCCAACAGATAGATAATTAAAAAGACCCTTTCCTTCTGTAAAAGGGCAATTAACATGATGGAATCTTCATGTATAATTTTCTGTTATAATAAAAATATAAATAATTAAGGGAAAAGTTATGAAGGAATATCTGTTTGTGTGTGGTTGGATTGATTTTTTTTATAAATTTCTTCATTTATTAAAAGTGAGAAACAATACAATTATATCTAGATAAATTATGGTTTAAAATAAAAATATATATATATATATATATTAGCAAAAAAAGATAATTAAAGAGAAAACTATTTCAAACACACGGGGTCCATAATTGTAAGGAAATTTAGACCCCAGTTGATAGAATTAACAAGTTTTAAATCAAAGTTGTTAATTAGATTTATTATGAATAAAACTTGTTAAAACAACCAAACATCAATATCATGTCAATATCATGCAGCGGAATAAAATAAATAAGACAAGATATGATGACCCAGGAAAACCAATGAAACAACTAGTTTCACAGTAAAAAACTTGGGGGGAAACCTTCCCAAAAAGCAATCCACTATAGTAAAGAGAAGTTTCAGATCTAGTACAAAACATTTGTCCCTAGACTCTACAATCCCCGTAGATGAACTCACAGCAGAAACCTTCTACCGCTTCAGAACCTCTGAACTCTTCAATATATGAACGCCGCTCTTTTTGATGCACAAATCCTAGTACGTGACTAACCAATTGCGCGGATTCCAGTACGCGACTTAAGCACTAACTTAAAGAAGATTGTTGGCTGCAAAACTCTTCACTTCATCAACAATGAAGATCAAGAAGTACTTGGTTACAAAACCCTAAGGCGCAAAGACGCAGTAGCCTCTTTCAGAGAGAATAAGGCATCGGTCACCTTTTACATATGTTCTCCTTGTATTCTCTTATGTGACGGCCTTTAAAATAAGCCTTATATATGTCTAGGGTTGTGAGAAAAAAAAAACCCTACATAGATACCTCGATAGATAGTATCTGTCGAGCCTCATTAAACCTCGATAGATAGCTATCTGTCGAGCAACTGTTGAGCTTTAATGAATCAGCACTTCTTCACTTGTTTCTTGGACAGATTTGCATGACTTCAATACTAGACTTGAACTCTTATTCTTTGAAGTATTAAACACATCCTAGATCTATCCAAATACAAGTAAAGTGCATTTTGTCAAAGGATTAGCCAATTACATAAAATATGTCCTTAACAATTTCTCCCTTTGGCAATCCGTGACAAAACCACAACAAACAAATAAACATATGAGAGAAGTTATAAATCACTCAACTCATATTCACTTGTTTAATACAATAAAATCTATCCTAACACAAACTCTTGAAAAACTTTGCAAGAAGAGAGTTTATGGCAAGTAGACTTTGACAACCTGTATTTCTGAAACACTTTAAACAAAACTCATCAAGGCATCTTTGTGTGAAACAGAAATAATAGATTGCATACACGTAAAAAGAAGCATGTGCATAAAGAGAGAAAAGAAACAACACATGTAAGGGTAGGTGAAAGAAACATACATCAACATATAAAGAAAATAAATACAATGTATGTCAATAATGGTCACAAGACCTAAAGTACAAGAAGAAGGGGGTAAACACTCCCCCTAACAAGATGAAATACATCTCCCCCTTACAAAGGCATGTATTTCTCCCCCTAACTTGTAGAATCTTAAAAAAAGAAACCACAAAGTCTCCACAATTTCTCCCCCTTTTTGTCATGATTGACAAAGGGTACAAGAAGCTATAAAACTTCACCCGAGAAACATAAAGATGATCAAAGATGATCAAGGGAGCATAAAGAATTCATAAAAATGCATGAATGTAATGAACAAAGATGCTATGGATGACAAGATAACAGAAAGATGCAAAACATGTGACAAACAATGCATGCAAGAGGATCTCGATCAATCGAGAGGTGTCAAGATAGGTGTCGAGCATAAAAGGCTTCGACAGATGCAGCTATCGAGAAGGTGTCGAGGAACAATTCATCAGACACGATTAAAGAAGCTCAATTGATCCACTAGCTGTTGAGAATCTATCGAGAGGTCAGAAACTTTCTCGATCGATCCACCTAGCTGTCGAGAGGTGTCGAAATTGCGATAAGAAACAGCTTAAGAGCTCGACAGATAGCCAGGTGTCGAGGAAGTGTCAAAAAGCTGTCGAGATTGCTTTAAAACAGTTTTTCAAGAAGGGAAAAACACATATATGAATGCAATCAAACAAGCAACTCAACCAAGGATCCAATCAACATTTTAAGTTCTCAAAATCATCTCTCAACAACAATTTTAAGCACATAGATCCCAAAAAAACACACACACACACACACACACACACACACACACTAAACAAGTCTAACCAATATTATATTTTAAAAACAAGTCAAGACAGTTTAGTGAACATACATTAACACATGTAAAACCTTGTGATGGCCAAATCACATTGTACATGCACATGTATCAAAAGTAGCAAAGAATATTGCGTGTTGTGTGTGAAAAACATCGCAAGATTGCATAAGTGTCAACTAGTTATGACGATTTGAGATATGAGAAAATCACTTTAACTCACACACAATCATAACTGTATAATGGAGACTATCACCTTCGAGATACATCCTATAACTACCACATCTCCTAGAAAACACGCTTGCAATCATATTTAAAGCATTTTGATCTTTTTGCTTTTGATTTTCTTTGCATATTTTCTTTTTAAGCAAATCATGCATGGGCATATAAGAGATAGAAAAGAAATACCCAATTATGTTAAGCATTTGACATTCCAATTTTGCTATGCCGAAGCACACAAATGTCATTGACATTGCACTTTTGCTATGCCGAAGCATACAGATGTCATTTAATGATTGGCGGGCAACAGTAGTGAGATGGTTATTTATGCTTTTCTCTTAGGATTTTCTAGTCATTCCCGTCAAAAAGAGTGATACGAGTATTAAGTACAAGAGATTACTTAATCTTACTCATCACAAACAAGAGCCATAAAGCTCACTTGCTTAGTTGTGCATAGAGATGCTCATCTAAGCTACAAAATATACAAAATTTAGAAAACTTTGTTTCAATGGCCATCCAAGGTACACAAGTATCAATGTACACAAAACACACACTGTTTTTGTATTTTTCTGATTTTTCTTTTTATTTTTATTTTGAAAACAAAACAAAATAAAAACTAAACAACCAAACAAAAACAGACAAACACCATGAAAGCATGAAAGAAAGATGCATATGCATGAAGGCATGATAGAAAGATGCAGATGCATAAAAGCATGATTCCAAAAACAGATAAGAAACCAAGCAAAGAGAGTCCTACTTTAGATAGAAAGAATTAAAGTAGAGGACAAACAGAAAAGACAATTAAGTCTTAGGCTCCTTTCTCACCCACACAGCACGAGTCTTCGGCCGTGAAGATGAAAAGGCATGTGTCCTAGTATGTCTACTAAAGGATAAAGAAGAATTAAAATTCTCCTGAAATTGAGTTAAAAAGCTCAAAACTTTTAATAACTCTCCAAACAAAGGTGTAGGTCCTTAAGAGGAAACCTGTGACCGTTTGGACAATTGCTAATGAGGATACAACTTAAAGCAATTAGGACAAGTGTGTCCAAAAGCACCACAATGGTGACAAACATGAGTAGTTTTAGGACTACTCGGCTTCCTTGAAGAAGGTCTAGCCTTAGAGGTTGACAGAAACCTTCAACTTAGGACAATTTGGCCTAATATGACCAACAATATGACAATGATGACAACTGGGGACAAATTCAGATTTTTCTTTCATCCTAGGAGGAGTTTTAAATATAGGTTTAGAAACTTCAGTGTTAACATCAGAATTTTTACCTTTGTCTATCCTAGCAAAATTAGCCTTCAACTCTTCATTATTCTTTTTAAATTGAGGAATATAAAAATATTTTTCTTTTGAGTTAGGCTCAACAACAAGTTTGACACTAGTTAAATTTTCAACTTCAGTTTTAGATTCAACTAGTTGCTCTTCCAAACTCTTAATTTTGTCCTCTTGAGATGAAATTTGATTTTTAAGTTTCTCATTCAAATTATTGGCTTCATCCAATTTTGCAATCAAATCATCTTTTTCAAGCTTGACATTTTTAAATTTAGCTTTTAATTTTGTAGAACATTCAAGAGATTTCATACAAAAATTATAAAGCTTGCAATAGGCATCTTGAATATCATCATCATCATTCAACATAAGATCATGCAAATCAAAACAATCAAGAGTTTCCATGACAACAGGGGTCAATGGATTACATTTAGGAAATTAATCCAATCAGAGTGTACCCGCTCTGATACCACTTGTTGGGAAATTTAGACATCAGTTGATAGAATTAACAAGTTTTAAACCAAAGTTGTTAATTAGATTTATTATGAATAAAACTTGTTAAAACAACCAAACATCAATATCATGTCAATATCATGTAGCGAAATAAAATAAATAAGACAAGATATGATGACCTAGGAAAACCAATGAAACAACTAGTTTCACAGTAAAAAACCTGGGGGGAAACCTTCCCGAAAAGCAATCCACTATAGTAAAGAGAAGTTTCAGATCTAGTACAAAACCTTTGTCCGTAGACTCTACAATCCCCATAGATGAACTCACAACAGAAACCTTCTACCACTTCAGAACCTCTGAACTCTTCAATATATGAACGCCACACTTTTTGATGCACAAATCCCAGTACGTGACTAACCAATTGCGCGGATCCCAGTACGCGACTTAAGCACCAACTTGAAGAAGATTGTTGGCTGCAAAATTCTTCACTTCATCAACAATGAAGATCAAGAAGCACTTGGTTACAAAACCATAAGGCACAAAGACGCAGTAGCTTCTTTCAGAGAGAATAAGGCATTGGTCACCTTTTGCATATGTTCTCCTTGTATTCTCTTATGTGACGGCCTCTAAAATAAGCCTTATATATGTCTAGGGTTGTGAGAAAAGAAACCCTACACAAATACATAAGCATGAGCCGAAAATCAGATCTGGAAATTTGAATTCCTGTAACCTCGATAGATACCTCAATAGATAGTATCTGTCGAGTCTCATTAAACCTCGATAGATAGCTATTTGTTGAGCAGCTATCGAGATTTAATGAATCAGTACTTCTTCACTTGTTTCTTGGACAGATTTGCATGGCTTCAATACTATACTTGAACTCTTATTTTTTGAAGTATTAAACACATGCTAGATCTATCCAAATACAAGTAAAGGTATTTTGTCAAAGGATTAGCCAATTACATAAAATATGTCCTTAACAATAATTTTATTTATTTTTGAAATGGTTAAAAATCACTACTCTAGATAAATTATGGTTTAAAATATATATATATATATTAGCAAAAAAAGATAATTAAAGAGAAAACTATTTCAAACGCACGGGGTCCATAATTTTATTTATTTTCGAAATGGTTAAAAATCACTACTCTAGATAAATTATGGTTAAAATATATATATATATATATATATATATATATATATATATTAGCAAAAAAAGATAATTAAAGAGAAAACTATTTCAAACGCGCGGGTCCATAATTTTATTTATTTTTGAAATGGTTAAAAATCACTACTCTACAATATTGCAACCCCCCTTAGACCCAATGCAGTACAGCTTGGACTAACATGTCAGTGTAAGCTCAAAGATTGAAAACACATGCAAATAATTAATTAAAAGGGGTCTAATGATTTGCCGGCCTCATGTGGTCCATCACAATTAGATCATGGGTTCAAGTCTCTTAACAATATGATCAAAATGCGTGAGAAGAAACATTGCATGCACCAAATAAGAAATTAATAACACAGTGTTTCTGTGTTTGGTATGTTTGGTAACAGTGAGAGAAGAGGAAATTTCAGCACAAGAGAGAGAGAGAGAGAGAGAGAGGAGAAAAGGAAGAAGATATGAGGATTGGCCAAGAAAGGAAAAAAGAAATGATTTTATATATTTTTTTAGTATGTCAGTTAGGATATGAAAGGAGAAAAAGAAAAGTGGAAAGGAAAAAAAGTTTTATATTCCCTTGTTTGATTTGCATGGAGAAGAAAAAAGAAATTACAATAGGAGAAAAATTATTTGAACTCTGAACTCTGAACTCTTCTATTATAAATATCAAAAAATGACAATTGAGTTATAAAACTTTTAGAATAACCCACATTTCAAATAGTAATGGATAAAAATAGGTATTACCCAAAATGCTGAAAAATGTATATTAATTTCCATTTTTTCTTTACTTTCCCTTCAATCAAACAAAGAAGTTGCTTTCCTTTCCTTCCATTGTTTTCCTTCTTTCCACTTGCCTCTTAATAATAACACACTCTAGTGTGAACAGAAACTAGGATTCTTTCTAGAGACTTTTACTATAAAGATTTTATATATATATATATATATAAAATAATAAGATGTATGGTGTCACGTTTTTTGAATTTTTAGTTGATGTAAAACTAAATATATCTTTTAATTAAGTGGTAAGATTTAATTTAAGTCTCTTATAAGACATGATCAAAATGTGCAAGAGGGGACATTGCGCATATGAATTAATAAACTGATCATATATAAGGGTGGACGATGGACACCAGCTAAGATCTTCTCTTTATGCATCTATGTCATAGTAAAGATTTTTTTTTCTTAGTATTTTAATAAAATACACGGTGTCACGTTATTTAAAATTACCTTTTGAAAAAAATTGTTACTTAAAATTTTAAGTGATGTAACAATGAACGTAACAATGAACACACTTTTAGACTTGTAATATATTTAATTAAAATATTTTTAACAATGTTATCAAAATGTATGAGAGGAGACATTAAGAACACAAATTAATAAAATGATATATATATATATATATATATATATATATAAAAGGGTCGACAGAAAGTAAGATATTCTATTTCACTATAAATATATTTAACTTTTTATATATATTAGTTTAAATAATGTTATGTTATTCAAAATTTTAAATAACATAATATTAAATATATTTTTAAATTTAAAATATGAGATAGATGTATTTGAAAAGAAATGATTTTTTTTTTCCAAACACACCCGGCCACCATAATCAAAGAAAATTGATGATATTTCAAAGACTCAAAACTCAAAAGGAATAGCTCCTGGTTTGGGGACCCATTCCTGTGGAAAAATCTCCAACTTCTTTGTATTCAAATGTATCTTTTGCTGCATCACTTTCAAGTAAAAGAAAATTTTATAACGTTGAGCCTTTTTTTCAAAGATTCAAATCAAAAAGGCTCTTGGACTAGGACCCATTCCTGCATGTGGTCTTTGACTATCTCCCACTTCTTGTAATGTAAAAGATACCACTTGCTGATGCCAAATTCTTGTTCTTTAGCGAGGCAATTTGGTCAGGAAAAGCAAAGAAAGATTGAATAGTCAGAGCTGTGTTCACCAAAGAATGGTCTCTGACTCTCTGAGGTAGACACTGCATGAAATGTATTCGGAATGATTACTGTTTAATAATGAGAATGAACTGATGTGTTAGACTTATGGTTAAGTGATTAAATTCACCATTTCCTAACAGTTTAAGCTTTTGGGACAATCGGTAATTTAACATAGTATCAGAGCAGGAAATCCTGAGTTCGATCCCTGGCTTTACTCTACCTCCTATTTAAAATGTTAAATTCCCACTTGTTGGGCTTCCACATATTAAGGGGAAGTTTAGGCCCACAAGTGAGGGTGAGTGTTAGACTTATGGTTAAGTGATTAAATTCACCATTTCCTAACCGTTTAAGCTTTTGGGACAATTGGTAATTTAACATGATGGAGTATATTTTAGTGATAGCATTGTAATTTGAAACACTTACAATTAACGCAATTCATTAGTATTTTATTGCGTTTAATTAATTTCATACGGCGCTAACCAGTGTGGTGTAATTCGTATCTTATATATTTTATTTCGTAATGACTTTGTAATTCTTATCTACATTGGCATAAACTACAGTGTGGTGTAACTACAATTTTGGGAGAGTTGAGTGGTTTCAAAGCTTCGAGCTGTGACGCTTCAATGAGTGTGTTGTGCTCGCAACAATAGTTATATCAAGACTCTGATAATATACCCCTAGTATTATCCTATTAATTACGTGACATATGATCGATGAGTCTACACATCAGAGACCCCATTTTTTATTAAAAAAAGTATAAAAAATAAAAAACCTATACCAGCAATCTTACTCAAATTATAAATTTAATTACAACTATACTCAAATTCTCACTGGCATAATGTAGTATACTCTCACACTATTTGTTTATACTTTAAAGAAACTGTCACACCTCCCTACTTCTATTTTTTTTATTAATATTTGGGATAAACACTAATTAACATGGCTTACGTTATTATATTACGTTTAAATTCATAAGGCGAAAGGTAAGAAGGTAACAACTAACCAGGTTTTTTTCAATATGGCACTCAACTTAACTAGTTTTTAATTTTTTTTAAATCAATAAAATTGAATAGATCCGATGGTCAAATATTTTCGTTGTAATTAATATTTGATTATTTTATTAAACCTAATGCCATCTGATTAACATAACGCGCGTCCAACGTGCTCTACAATTGCTTGACCTGTTATATATCTAAATAAAACTCCCTAGCTTTTTGGAGAATTTTTTACGACCAAAATGTAAAATTCATCTTCTATATTTTATTAGAATTCATTTCAGTCCTTTAACTTTATTTTCGTTCATTTTAGTCCTCTAAATTTCAAGTTTATTTAATTAAGACTTCTCCATCAACTTCTATTAAATGTATGGTTAATTATCCAAATTTTGTAATTTTTTGTCTTCAAATTTTTTAAATTAAAAAAAAAATTAATAATGATCGAAAAATCTTTTCCATAATTTTTTTTATAAAAAATTTAACAAAAGTTGATAGAAAGACCTTAATTGAATAAACTTGACTGAAATGAATTATATTGAAACTTTGAGGATGAGTTTTGCATTTTAACCTATTTTTGTTATACTTTTTCCAACTCATATTTTTAAGATATTTTGTTGATATCTTCAATATGTGAGCCTATATATTTATTGAGATATATTATGGATTTTAGTTAACTTAATTGGTAAAGTTTTTTATCTTCGAATGAGTGATCTATATTTGAACTCCGTCTACACTAAAATTGAGTAGTGTCTTGTCATAATAAGAAAGAGTAATCATTATGAAGTGGACACCATAAATTGAAATTTTATCATATTTATAAAAAATGTATAGATGTCAGCTTTAAGCCCTTCAACCTAAGATGGACTCATTTGAACTCTCGTACAATTGTATTAGAATTTAGAACTCACCCTCCTCAAGTAACGAATTTCACTCGTGCAATATGATCAATAATGAACCGAATAGAGCACCAATACATTAATAAGACCCATCTCCAATATCCAGCCTCAACCACCACCCATATTGACTTAGCCTAATCTTCATAAGCAAACATAACTCTCCTAGAGGTTAGGTCCAATATCAAGGAATCTCACCCACAATGATAACAAACAAATCTCCTCAAAAGTAATAGCCTTTTGAGCACTAACAAACTCTCCTCCCCTCTAAAAATTGCACCTCACTCACCTTCAATCACATCAAATACGATTGAACTTATCCCTTGATTGCAGTATGAGAAACACCGTCTTAAGGCACATCACATCAATCGATCAAAGGAAGTAGCTCTAACCTCTAGGCATATTTAAAAATCCAATTTTAAGGTGTGATTTACATTTAAAAAAAATAAAAAGTAAATAAATAAATAAAGATTTTCACACATCTATATATCTATATATATTACTAAAAGCTGAAGCGTAGCATTTAATGTTGTTACGCTCACATTGAGCCACGTCAGCAGCCATGTCATTCTCATCCTCTTTTTTGATTTTATAATTCAATTTGAAAATAGTTTTTGCCAATTTTTAATTCAATTTCCAGCCCTATCTCTACTTTAAAGTCCACTTCTTATACATTTAAATCCACTATAAAGCCCAAGCCCACACCCAAAGCCTTTTCAGCTAACTCTCTTTGTCAAACTTGATTGCTTTTCACGGTTACAACTTATACTATTCCCTTCCTTCTGTTATATGGAGCCCTATCTCTACTTTAAATTCCAGCCCACACCCAAAGCCTTTTCAGCTACCTCCTTTTGTCAAACCTGAATGCTTTTCACGGTTACAACTTATGCCTTTCCTTTTCAGGTTTAGTTTCTTCCCCTTCCCCACTTGTTTCAGCTTCTGTTCTATCGTTTCACGTTTTGTTTCCATCCACGCCATATCATGGTTTCACTGCTCTATTGTTTCACTCACTCTGCTTTCATCTTTCCCGTTCTGCGCTGTGTTCTATTTTCACTTCTAATCCAAGAATTTTCAACTTATACTATTCCCTTCCTTCGTTATATGGAGCCTATCTTTACTTTAAATTCCTGTAAACACACCCAAAGCCTCCTTTCACTAACTCCTTTTGTCAAACCCGAATGCTTTTCACTTGCTACAACTTATGCCTTCCTTTCGTGTTTAGTTTCTTCCCCTTCCCCACTCGCTTCGGGCCTGCTCTATCAAGCCAACGTTTTGTTTCATCCACGCCATATCATGGTTTCAGCTTCTGTTCTACTGTTTCACTCACGGTTTCATCTTCCTGTTCTACAGTTTTAGGTTCTATTTTCACTTCTAACGGCAGCCTCTCTATCTTCCTTCCTCTCCTCACATCCATATAAATACTGACATAAGCCGGGTGATTTAGTTGAGGTATCCCCACATCCCAATTTCTTTTGTGCTCTATTCTTTTGCTTGATGGTTTTTTTTTTTTTTTTTTCCTTTCTACGTTTGTTTCTGCCTTTTTCGTGCTGTGGTGTGGATGGTTGTTACGTTACATTTACTTTCTAAATCATTTTTGTTGGGGTGTTGAATTTGTTACTGTTGGGTTATTTAATTGGAGCACTGCTTCTTTTGGGTATGTCCATTCTAAGTTCTTTTGGGGATTTTCTAGCTTGGGAAAACCCAAAAATTGGGTATGTTCATTATGCACACAGAGATTTAGTTTGGCTATCTATTTGGTTGCAACACTTGTGTGTTCTATGATATCAGTTTTTGATGTCTTTGTTTTAGACTAGGTTGAGAAGTCTACAAACAAAGACTTTTTGTTCTGTAATTTTTTCCCCTTTACTAGAGTTGTTTTTTTTTTTTTTTTTTTTTTTTTTTTTTTTATGGTGGAATGCTTGAAATAAATAATGGAAACCAGTAGGCTATGATAGTTCTTTATGCATGAGAGGCCAACCCTTCACCCTCAAAATGTTTGACAAAATGCTTGAGCTAAACTGAAAAAAAAGGGGGCTTGGGCTTTGAGGCATGGTTTATAAAGATAGTGTTGACATTAAGCATCCTCCAAGTTTTATTGTATATTTGTGGTCAAATGTTTCAAAGGAACAACCTGAAGACTGCATTAGGATTATCAAAGACAGATGAAAACTATTAACATCAAGCTATTATTCTTGCCGTGAGAAATGCTACAGACACATTAAGGTTCAGTTGGTTTAACCACAGTTAACCTAATTAATCTTTAAATGAACACTCTTTATGACCTAGATCCACACATGAATCTAAGGCTTTTTTCTTTTCTTTTTTTTTCTTTTTTTTTGAAATGCTAGGCAAGCTTCAATAGATAAATACAAACTAATCAAGGTAAAGACTATTCATTCAAAGTATCCTTCTTGATCACATTCACAAACTGATCAGGGTAAGGACTATTCATTAACAAACCCCTGCCACCTATTATTGAGAACCCATTTGGCTAAGTAATGAGCTGCTAGATTAGCTTCACGATTTATCCAAGAGAATGCCATTGGATTCAACTTTTTAGCCATATCACAAGTGTCTTCTACAATACATATAGCTTGCCAAAGAACAGAGACAGGCCTTTCCCTTTCAAAGTTTTGTTAATAGCATTGATACAAATCTTTTGAGTCTCCTTCAGTTACTACTTTTCTCAAATTTAGTTCTTGACTCAATAAAACTGCCCATCTAATTCCTTTTACCTCAGCTGCACACACTATAGTGTTACATACCATCCTTTTGCCCCCAGCAATCACCTTGCCCTTCCAAAATCCCTTCCAAGGCACTTTGTAGGCTGTTTGCAACCTTAGTCATTGAGGGGCGAAGTACACTTTCACTTACACAATCCAATGCCAGGGACGCAACAAATACCAGTGCCTCCATTTCCAATGGGGTAGGTGGTGGTACTTTTGGGTCCAAAAACCTGTGAATTTCCTTTTGGGTAGTGTATGGGACTACGAAATCAACTATAAGCCTTTGCTCACCACTAACAGTTTTCATAGATTTGTGGTCAAATGTTTGATAGTCTAATTTAATAGAAGCAATCAAATCTTTTGTTTAGCAACTAGAATTAGGTCACCTTGATTTGACCTTCTAATTCAGTGTTTGACTATTTTGTTTCTCTGAAGCTTTGATTTGTTTGTCTCTCTCTGCCAATCACCCCTCTAAAAAATATTGCTTTATTATTTTGGCGTGGAGTTGAGGACTTAATTAACTAGATTCTCTGTTACATGCACAAAATTGTTTGATAAAATACCTAATTGTTTTGTTCCTTCTCTAGAATTAAGTCCAAAATTTGTAAATGGAGATGTTCTTCTTACAAAGTATATACATGGTCTTGGCAATATATAATGTCCATTTAGCACATGGTTTATTTTAGATTTTTTTTTTTTTAAATTTTTAATGTGTGATGTACTTCTTTTTGTAGAATTGCTTTCTTGGTTTTAATCCTTATTTGAAAGTAGGAACATAGACGAGAAAAGCTAAGATTCACTTAATTTTCTATCATTTTGTCTTGGTAAGAATTTTCTTTTCTCCCTTTTGTTTAGTATACTCATTGGCTTGAATTCAAGCTTGACTCACATTACTAATCAATTATAGAATACATGACAGAGCATGCTCAATGTCCAACAAGTACACATGACATGACAGTACATGCTCCATGTCTTTCAAACAATCAATATGTAAAATCCATTTACAATCTATGAACCCAACTATGTTACCTATCATATTAGGTGAAAGCTATGTTATTCTATTCACATTAAGTTCTTGGTCTTAGGTTCTTAAAAGCTTTCTTTGCATTGTCTATGCTGGTAATTATTTGTATGCTTCATTAATGGTATGTACTTAAATGACTCCAAGTAGTTTTACCATATATTTTTTTAACAAATTTGCATTTAAATGTATATTTTTGTGAGTTTTTTTAGGGCCTGGCTTTAGTTTTGGTTTGGCATAAACTTGAAACAAATGCTACAAATATTTGGATTTGTGACTTTTGTATTCTTAATGTTTGAATAAAACTATATGGTACCATTTAAACATGTTTCATATAAGCTTTTGAGGTCTCAAGTCATGTTGTATTTAAATATGACAAAAGACAGTACCATTTTCCACCTTAGTACAGTTAGTACTGGTGTTTTATATATAACTTGGATAGATTGAATTTGTTTTGTGTGTATACTCACTTTTGTTATTTATTTCTGAATTTCATGATGAAGACTAATAGAATACTTATTTTTCATGAAGATTTTTAATATATTGGATTTTTAAAAATAAATCAATAGTTGGGGTCAAGTTATTTGAACCATACATGTCTCCGTTTAATTTTCTTTCTTGGTTGCTTTGTACTTCCTACCATTTAATAGTTTAAATATTTTTTCCTTGCTTTGTCTAATTTTACTTATTGTTGACTTCTTCAAAGAGTAGTATTACAAAAAATAAAAAATAAAATGAGAAAGGGAGAATTAGAGATTGTGGGTCATAAGTCGTAGCCACATCCATTAGAATTTGAAGTTGGGTTATGCTTAAATAAGTTAGGCTCAAATTATTTGCAAGGACTTCCACAATTTTGGACATGTTTGGGGTGGACATATTTGATGCTATTCTCCTTCTAGGCAGATTTGTGATCAATAATAATGGTTAGGTGCTTTTTTTTTAAAAAATGTACTGTTGTGTATTGATGAGATTGTCCTCATTCAAGTAGTTAGCCATTTGCTCTAGCATCTAAATTTGGAATGATGTCTAGGGGCTATCATGGTTGTTAAAGCATCAAAGCCAATTGCAGTGGTTGACACGTATGGGTTTTTTAAGTACAAAAAGTAAAATGTTTGTGAGTTTCATTTAGTTTCCAACTTATAATCTATAAGTTTTGTGTTTCACATTCATGAGGTGAAGTGTTGTTTGACTAGCCCGTCCTTATAAAACATGCGTAAAACTGTGATTTGAATAGGAAAATATGACAAAATCCTATTTGTTATTGGTGCAATTATTGTGAGAAGTTCAAATTATCTAGATAGGTAATTTGCAGTGATGATTGTATGGTCTAGAAGTTCTATTATCTTTGTGATGATTGGGTTTTGATGTATTTCTAATTTGATTTTCCACTAAAGAATAGTAAAAAGTTATGGATTAATCTCCCATCCTTATTTTTAATTTTTTTGGTTTGGTTAATTTGTGAAATACTTGGTTTTTTTAGTATAATAACAGTTGTTTGATTTTATTAATTTTAAAGGAGATCTGGATTCTTCCTTTTGTCAAGTGATCACATTAATAGGCTTGCCACACTCTCTCTCCCCTTAGCTCTCAATTTGTGACATTCATTTTCTCTAATTATTTTCTTTTTCCGTCTTTTCTATTTGTTTACATAGCCAAATATATCGTGGGATTTATCTTAATAAAATATTTTTATGGGAATAGATTTTTAATGTTTATTTTTTTAATGCAACTTCAATTTGTTTGATAGTTGAAGATTATTGAATTTGAATCTTGAATGTCTCTATTGGAAACACCAAGAGGTGCCAATTAGTTGAATTACAAAGTTTGTGGCGGATTTTGCCAATTTGAGTTTGACTCGATCTTAATATCTTTAATTGTAAATTTATTGATATTAAGATGTAAGTGTAGTTGTATATTTATTTGATTTATTGATTCTTTTGTAATACTTATTAAACCAAATTGACTCTCAAAAAAAAAAAAAATTATTAAACCAAATGTAAGAGCACATTATGATTATTATAATATATTACTTCATAATATTTGTATGTATCTCATTTTTAATGATATTGTGTGTAAAATTTTGACTGTTTCATCACAAGAAATGTTCAAACTACATTTTTCATCTTATATTGGAGATGATAGCTTTCAATAGTTGAAATTAGAGAGATGTTTAAACCTGAACATGCTAACATTTGATCTAAAACAATCCCATGCAACGCACGGGTTAGCAACTAGTTCTATATAAAGGGAAAAGCTTGGGTCTAGTGTTCAGTTATACTGGACCTGTCAAGATGGTGACACATGTCTACTTTTGGCCACGTGTCATCATCCCAACGGCTTCAATGTATTAAAACGCAAGCTAAATCTCTATATAAAAACTTATTAGTCCCACTAGCCAGAGTATGAAACTCGTCTGCCGAGAATAGAACATTATCCTGGATATTACCAATATATATATGTGTGTGTATGTATGGTCATTGACATGGTCATCAGAGTACCCTTGGTCAGCCCAAGCCCAAGTGCCCAACCCTGAGTCCAGCCTAAGTTTTTCTTTCTTTTGCTGCAGCAGGAGGACAAATAGGCAATGGGGAACATGTTCAATTAAGTGAGGCCATTTCTTTTTGTGGTTCCATTTGATGTTTCTATTTATATCCCCATATACACCTCTTTTTTCTTCTTTTTTTGAGAAGAAAAAAATATAATAAAAAATCTTCAAGAATGAACTAATGAAATTATTAAATATATCAGATGTGAATTTATTAGATCAGATGATGACATTAGGATTCCCCATATACACATTTTTAAGTTCATTTCATATTTTTATATTGAGTCATGAGTGACTAGCATTGATTGGTGTAGAGTACAACTCAATCAAATGCCAGAGTAGTAACGACTTTATATAGATATTCCAGCATAAAAAATTTGCCATTATTCAACTACATGTGAGGTTAGTATGCTGGAGCAAGATCATTTTAGTTGTAACCATCCACAATCTGCAGCCACTCTCAGATTCAACTAGAGATCCAAAAGATTGAAGGACAGTTGAGGTTTATAAATAATAAAATGGACTGATAAGAGGACTCATAGTTAGGCTTGACACAGCAAAGGCCTCTTGGGCCTAATGCACCTAAAGGCATTGGACTGTAATTGGCTTAATCAATGTCTTCTTTAGGCAAAGTCATAAATAAACATTCCGTCATTTCGTTGGACCGCTTTCCATGCTTAGTCATCCTGCAATGTCAAGAATATAATATTGCAGTGTTATATCAAAATCGAACCAAAATTCAACCGCTCTCCTTTTGTTTTAAGGTGCAAATTTACCGAATGGTAAAACTTGGTGCACACAAATTTTTTTATACAATTTTACACCCTTCCCCCCACCCCCCCCCCCCCCCCTCTCCTCTCCTCTCCTCTCCAAAAGCAACTAAAATTCACAATTTTCATCGTAAAACAGTTTGTATAATAAACACTACTCTTTACTAAATTCTTTCTCTTCCACATGTATACTGTATTCAAAGAGATGATCCATTGTAAATCCCGACTCTAGCCATGACAAGTGCGAATAACATTCATATTGATAGCAGTGATCGAAGATATTGTTAACTGAATCTGGGAGAAAAAGATTTGCATCAAACCGCAAATGTTTCAAGCTTTTATCTACAATGAGTGTTGCTCAAGATGATTTGGTCATGTTTAGAGGAGAGCTACTAATGCTCCGGTAAAAAAGAGTGAATTGATCCATGTTGAGGGAAATGAAAAAAAAGTAAAGGAAGACCAAAATTTACACTAGTAAAAGTTTTAAAAAATAACATGTCAATTACAAAAGTAGCAAAGAGTATAACTTTAGATATAATAGACTGGAGAAAAAGAATACAAGTGGCCAGCCCTAACTAATCTATTGAGAATTCATAGCCAACCCTAGAATTTTCGGGCTAAGGCAACTACCCAAAAATTTTGTTTGAATGAAACTGCTTCTGAAATCCTGGACCAACATTTACTTTCCCTACTTTTTGACATACTAGTAATAATGCTATACCCTCCTCCTCCTTCTCCAAAAAAAAAAAAAAAAAAAAAAAAAAAAAAAAAGTAATAATGCTATATCACCTAGGTATTACATTATGTTGATAGAAACGACAGATCAAAAAAGGAAATGAAAGATGAAAAAAATTAAGCTGTTGATTTCTCCTCTTCAGACACATTCCTAGATAGCTGTTGCAGGAAGTTCCCTAGCAGCCTCTGATCCAAAAACATACTAGGTATCTGCAAGGAAGAACTATTAAGTAAAGCTTGCACACACAACACCCCACGCCCACACACACACACACACAAGAGAGGGAGAGACCTTTTCCCCAAAGAAAATTTTTGTATTATCAGCTATGGCCTCGACGAATTTAAGCTCAAGAAATTGCGGTGTCAGCTTCAACTTGTTTGCTTCAGCTTCCTTCAGTACACTAGAAATGTAGAGAGCAATATCATTAGTCATTTCTATAATACCATATTCATATCTTTTAAACTTTTTTGATAAGTATATTCATATCTTTTAAACTGAAAAGTGAATCAAGCTTTTACCGGTAGAAATATGCATCAGCCAAACTCTTTTCCCGAGCCATGTATATCTGGTTCTCAATTTCTTGCTGCTTCCTGGCACTATCCTTTTCCATCAACTTCTGTTCCATGAGGATCTTGCTCACATTTGCAATCTTCTCAGCTTCACTGATAGCCATTTTCTTACTTGTCTCTGCCTCTTTCTCAACCACTCTCTGTTTCTCAATAGCAATTAAGACCTAACAAAGTAACATCAACATAAAACATAGAATGATGCACTCTATTAACTTTAAAGGCTTACAACATAATAAAAATTATCCAGTATGTTTTTCATTTACTGGGTGTGGGTGCAAACACATGCATGTACAAAGTGTGGGTATAAGTGGAAAAAGCCTGTAATGTTGAATGATCATAGGACCAAGGCTAACTGGTTTAAAGGGTAAACTCAATGTTCAGGCCATAATTTCAAATAATAAACATACATTAAAAGCACATTTAATTTGTAAAGAATCTGCATATCAAGACTCATATTGTGGGTGCGTGTGTCTATTAGCTTTGCTTAACTAACAGAGGAAAATAAAAGAAAGTAAAAGGACCTTCTCTCATATTCAGGAAAAAGAAACTGAACCTTAGTGCGTTCCTCTTCCATCTGTTCAAAATTGTGTCTTATGCTTTCTGGGATGGTTGGCTTTGTAACGCGAACACTAATGATTTCAATACCTGGAGCATAACGTGTGCAGTCACCCTGGAGAGCATCTTTCATCTTTTCGTCAATCTGTGATAGTTACATGCTTTGTCAATATAGCATGAAATAAATAAATAGAAAAGGATTTGATAACCACTACACTAGCTCATGTTACCATAATGTTACACAACTATATGAAATATAGTTATAAGGAACTTCTTAATAATGCTGGCAACTTAACACCAACATAGATTCCCAAAGAGAAATAATCCTTGGAAGTCAACACAGCACTACTAAGTTAAGATTGTTCAACTTTAATTTAAAGATTTTAATATGCTAAACAATCTATCAGATTAAACAACTAAAGCAGAAGAAGAAAAGTACACTACTTTTAACAGAACTTGGAAGACTTCTTATACTGTAAAGCTAAATTGGAAGCTACCAAAATATTTTCATTTATGGCTTTAAAGGGTATGTTTTCTTTAGCATCCATACTTGATCAAAAACATCAATGTAGACTTGCTGAAGAGAGTGAGAGCTGCAGAACTGATTGATCTCATGATGAATTTTGTCATATATCCATGTATTGTCATACTGCACTCCATAGTTCAGCAGAGTGTCATGCACATAGTCCTTGTGAAGCCGGTTAACAACCTGAAAAGGCATTATAATCAGTGCATATAAGCTGAGTATTTCAAACTTTATACCACTTGTAAACCATAATGTTGATAAAGAGCAACATCTGCTAGTAGCTGTACCTCTATCTTCTCAAAGTTGATCATGACACCTCCTTTTGTACCACAAGGAATATCCCTCACCTGCAATTATACTCACAGGAAAGATATGAGCATTAGACTGACAAGATGAAATTCCTCAATTTTCATAGCATCGAATTTTACCTGATCTGTCTGAAGGGTTACTTGAACAGGCTCATAATGGGTTATAAAAGGAAGCTTCAGATGAAAACCTGAAAATAAAGTACAAGCAGAAATTTCATAAGTTCTAGGAAAGCAACTACTGAATGAAAATCATAAAGAAAGGACCATAGTCGAACCTGGATCTGTAATCGTCTTTTGAAGGGCTCCTCCTCTCCAGTAAACCCCAACATGGCCTTCTGGGACTTGGTGCAGAACGGACAAACCATTCCTAATAGTTGATGGTGTTTGATTCATCATCTGTAAAATTTACATTCATGTCAGAGATTTTCAAACTCAAATAAAATGATATAAACACTAATTCCAGTGGCTGAGATTCAGAACAATTCTAGAATTTTAAACAAACTAGCATTTAGTAATCAAATTATATAGTCACTCCAAAAAGAAACACTAATCCACTGTTTTCTTTTTTCAGGTATGCCTCCCCAGCAGCAGCAATTACCAATAAGTAAAGGAATGTTGTAAATCACAAAAACAGGACAGGCAGCCAAGAACAAACATAACTAGTTTTAATAGTTTTTAGTTTGGTTACTCTTTTGTTCAAAGAACTTATTCAAAGTGGGAACTAAATACATTCCCATATCTTCAAAGTGGTTCTTTAAAAAGCATGCCCTACAAATTAAATTTTTAAATTTTAGAGTTTTCACATGAATACAAATTTGACATTTTCATAAGCTGCATGTTAACTAAAACTGGTTTTGATTCTAGACAAACTGGATTAATAGTGTCATTTTCAGTTCAGCTTGTATCAAACTAAACAAGCTTTGTAATTTGCCAAACATCCCTAAAAACATTCAGGCAACACAATTACAAATAGAGTAATTTAGAGATAACCCTACAACCCCAAGTGCATACTCAGTGCCACAATGTAAATTCCTTTTATTTTTTATTTTTTAAAATGTTAATAATTGAATGACAATGAGCTTTAGAACCACAGCTTGTAATGCAAGGTGAAATGGACAAAGTAAAAGTACTCTGTCTTACTCTTACTATGTTCTATTTTATGCTCCACCATTCGTAATCAAACACGTCCCTTTTTCTCCTTGTAATCAACTTTTAAAATGGGGAAAGAAAAAAAAAAATTAGATGTATAACATACTGCAGCTAGTGGAGCATAAAGTGGAAGACTAAGAAAGGGATAGAACTTCTTTTTTTTGTTTTTGCAATGGAACACTGTTGAAGCATTTCTACTAGAACGTATAAGCTGTTATTCACTATGATGCACCTCTATAATAATCATGTAATGACAATATTGATGCATGTTGAACCTGACTTGCAACAATGCAAGTCCACACAGAACAAATACTACCATCACCATAAAGGGAAACAAATACTAGAATTAGTCTTGAGTCACATTTTTATACCAAAACAATTTGATGAATTCTAAATCACATATTACGTACAGATCCTGAAATACTATTGAAGAAATTGAACTATGATTTAAACTAACAACAACAATAACAAGTCTTAATCTCAAATTTTGTGGTAGGCTATAGATTCTCAACATATTAGTTAGCTTTGGCCACATGAATTATTTTCCTCTATTCTATTCTATATGAAGTCATTTTTCTCTGTTCTATTTTATAACCTAATAGATATTCTACAATCACACAATATTTCGCTTCCCTTTAACTATGATTATAACTAAGATGGAAATTAATCTAAGAAGCATGGCCACTGACACAACATGGTACACAACAATTCTTGAATATTTATGTTTACTTCTAGATTTTAGACTATAGGACAAAACTTAGGTACAATACCTTAGGTGTTGTTTCTTAAGTCCTCCTATTAAGATTCAGCCATGTGGCTACTTAATTAAAAAATACACTTCCATTTAATGGGAAAAAAATCACACGATAGAATATTAAGAGGGAATCTAAGAAACAACACCTAAGTACTGTACCTAAATCTTGCCATTCGACTAAATAACATCCATCAAAATCTTTAAAAACATATCTATAATCAAAAGAATTTTTCTTTTTACCAAATTATGTTTTTTCCTCCTGCTGACTTGTCATAGTTTGACATGTATCTAACTATATGTATGTTCACTCTCATAACATGTGAATCCCACCTACAACTATACAAGAACCACACACAGTGAGATAGATGATACATATATCCAAAGAAGAGATTTTGAAGTAAATATGTTTCTTAGCTTAGAAGAATATATGATGAAGCATTTATTCAATCATTAAACAACAAGAATAATACCATGGCGAAACAAACACTATTGAAATAAATAAAATCAAAGAGAGATTGCGATGGACTGGTAATGGTGGTGACGGTGCAGTAAAGAACAAAGCAGTGGTGGTGGAATATTTATAGTTGGATAATACCGTGACGTAAATGGCGATAAAGGATAAGAAGACTGCGAGAATAGCAGAGAAACCATTGCCACCGCCACCGCGGCCGCCTTGAGGAGGCTGTGGAGTTACGGGTCTCGGTTGATTTGAATCCATAAATGGCGGTTGGTTATTGCAGTGTCAGTCCGTCAAGCAGGTTAGAATTTGGGGATATTTATAGATTTTTTTTTTTGAAAGGTTTCTTTTTTTTAAGCGTGGAATACGAGCAAAGCGTAATGTTAATAAAAAAAGGGAGAGAAGAAACTCAAGAAAGAAAGAAGGATGCAATAATAAGAAGTCTTCCTCCTTTAACAGAGTTATATCTTTAGTCTACAATCAAACTTGTTACCAAATTTTGTTCAAAATTTAATTCTATTGGGTTTAAAAAAATTTTAGGGTGGTCACAAATTTTTTAAAGATAAAAAAAAAAAAAAAAATTTAAAATTTATACATAATAATTGTTTGTATTTTCCAAGTTAGGGTGGTCACCGAGTTTCAAATATCCTTGGAAAATGTTAAGAGTTTCAATTTTTTTTATAACACAAACACTAGGTTATTATGTGAAAAAATCCTATGAGAGTGGCTCCAGGATGAGACAAGAGTTTCCGTACTAAGAATGGTACGAGGTCTTAGAATCACTTAGTCAATCTCTTGGTACTTGTCTTATATTTTTTAAATATATAACACTTTTTGTATTTATTTTTAATTTTTATTTTATTTATTATCTAACCCTTTGATTACCTTAAGTTACATGAGAATTTTTTTTAGAAGAATTCTACATGAGAATTTAATTTGAAAAGTAATAATATTTTGTTAAAATATATATAATACATAAATTTATTTTTAATTTTTTTTATATGTACCATATTTATTTAATCTTAATCCTTAATTTAGGAAATTACCTTATTTAATATCTCTTTTCAATATCTCTTATCTCAAAAAAATATTTTTTTATGGATAAATTGTAAATTTCATCCCTAAAGTTTGGGGATGTTTGGATTTTGTACTCTGAAGTTTCAGAATTTGAATTTTATCCCCTGATATTTAGGGTGTTTGGATTTTACACCCTAACGTTTCAAAATTTGAATTTTATTCTCTAAAGTTTAAGAGTGTTTCAATTTTACACCTTCAAATTATGAAATTTTAGGATGTAAAATCCATATACTCAAAATTTTAGGGAGTAAAAATCCAAACATCCTTAAAATATAGGGGATAAAATCTAAATTTTAAGTGTAAAATCTAAACACCTCAAATATTATAGAGTAAAACTTAAATTCTGAAATTTTAAAGTATAAAATTAAATCATTAACAAACTTTAAGGATATAATTTATAATTAAAAAAAGAAGTAGATAAAATTGTATTAATTAAATGGACAAAAAGTTCAAAAACTAAGATAGGCTCCTGATGCAACGCAGTGCTACACAAACTAGCCTGGCATTCAAGGAAAAAGGAGGACAACAAAGCATCATTACGCTCGCCCCCTAAAAATCTATTGTGTCAGTTGATCTTTGAGTATTTTATAATATTTTTATAAAATATCTATTGTGTCAGTTGATTTTGAGTATTTTATAATATTTTTATAAAATATTAAGGTAGCTGATTTTTTATTGAATTTTATTTAGATTTATCATTAATATTATTTTTTTTATTTACAAATAATCACTAATCATAACAATAATTTTTAAAATAATTTGTAATTCTAATATTATTCTTGAGTTTTATTGCAAAGAGCCAAATATGAATTTTCTTGTTGCGATGATGAAAAGCATTCAGAAAGATACGGAGAGATTTATGCTGCAAGCTGGCAATTGGCAAATAAATTCCTATATAAATTTCTTTCCAGTTTCCAATTGACTCCATTTCATTTCAATTCAAGAAAAAAAAAAATTTTTGGTGAAAATTTCAATTCAAGCAATCATTATTATAAACTTAGGGTATGTTTAGATACCGCTTATTGTTGAAAACTGAAAACACTGTAACAAAATAATTTTTAAAATGTGTGAATAGTATTGTGGGACCCATTTTTAAAGTTAAATTTGCATTTTTCCTAAGTTGTGGGTCCTATGAGCAGTGCCCATGGACCCACAAAGTGTGAAACGCAGACGCATAGATAGCGCAAAACGTGCTATCCAAACGTGCACTTAGTGTGCGTTTGCCTAGCACTGAAGTTGTGTTTGCATTTTTTTGGCTTGTCCCATGGCACTGTTAATGGATTAGCCAAAACACAAAAACGCGTGAACAGTGTTTGAAAACAGTGTTTTGCCTTTTAAAAAATATTTTGTTACAATATTTTCAGCAATAAATTTTCAGTTTTCAACAAAATAAGTTATATCTAAACAAATCCTTAGAGCCATTGTAGCCAATTTTCAGCTATATAATCAAGACTATAGAATAATTGAAAAGTTAACCCTCGCTACAAAAAAACGAGGACTATAGTCGCGTTACTTAGATTCAAGAGTTTTTTTTTTTTTTTTAATAAAAATAAATGGCATATATTTTACTGAAACTTCAAACTTTACAACATTATATCTTTCTGTACCTTTTAATGCATTTTTGTTAATTTTAGGTACAAATATAGCTTACTTCCACTTAGAGGTTTACTTAATTTTAATGACTTTGTTAATGAGTGCAGTGAGGGTACAAATATCAAGAAAATTATATAAAACCGCTACGAATTTGTGCATTACAGAATAACAATCAATAAATTATTGAAAATTTTTTCCCCTTTTAGAATTTGCACAAATTAAAGAGTCTAAATTTAATTAGATTCTAAGTAAGATTCCAATTGGAATCTAATTTTCCACCATCTGTCTATTTATTTTTTTAATTTTTGTTTGATAGTTGAAAATTCATTAATGGTACATTTGACTTGATTCCGCACCATAGCGAGTATAGGAAGACAAAGAAATAAACACCCCCATTACCTCATAATGATCAAATTATATTTAGCCTTGTTTCTATTATTTAAATTGTGTATCTCCCTCACTTGTAGTGATCTATCATTCACTAAAACAAGTTTCACTAATCCAATAAGAATGGTTGGTTGTTGCTTATCTTCAATTGGTACACGCAAAAAATAAGCTAATTTAGCAGCTTTTTGCTCAATTTCTTATGGAGTCAAATTCTCATCAGTACAAGTCAAAGGAATAGTGTCATGGCTTCTGATTTCCATATAAAGGACATGATGAGCATAAATATGAAATTGTACACCACAAACAAGAGCTAATAAAGAGACTCACAATCCAATAGAAAGACAACTTTCTAGGAACCCTCAATGACAAATTCTCTCATGAATTGCTAAGGATCCAATAAGTCTAGCATTGATTCCTTTAGACATGTCAATTGGGCAAATGCGCCCATAGTGACTAAAATAGATTTCTATTATTCGAAAACTAGTAGAGATAAGTTAAGATTCGTCTTTGAGTATTACAAAACATCTTTTTTTCTAAAAAATGAAATAAGGTAATATTTTGTTAGAATGCAAGGAATATTTGATTCAAAATTCAGACACAAAAACCCTCAAAATTATGGAATTAATGAATGGAAAAACTCTCATTCACTATTTTGGCTCTTCTATAAACCGTTCTTGGAGAAGGAAGAGATATAAAATTTGTTCTATTATCAAAAAATAACACCATGTTTATTTTAGATTTGTTAATTAACATTATTTTATATCATAAAATGAACTAAATCAATTCCAAAAAAAAAAAATGAAGGATCATCTTCCCCACTTTTCTTTCACCCACACTCCATCTCATGAATTAATTATTACTTTTCAAAACATTTCATTACTGTTCCGACAGATAGATAATTAAAAAGACCCTTTCCTTCTGTAAAAGGGCAATTAAGATGATGGAATCTTCATGTATAATTTTCTATTATAATAAAAATATAAATAATTAAGGGAAAAGTTATGAAGGAATATCTTTGTGTGCGTGGTTGGATTGATTTTTTTATAAATTTCTTCATTTATTAAAAGTGAGAAACAATACAATTATATCTAGATAAATTATGGTTTAAAAATATATATATATATATATTAGCAAAAAATGATAATTAAAAAGAAAACTATTTCAAACGCATGGGGTCCATAATCTTATTTATTTTTGAAATGGTTAAAAATCACTACCCTACAATATTGCAACCCCACTTAGACCCCATGCAGTACAGCTTGGGGCCTTGGACTAACATGTCAGTGTAAGCTCAAAGGAGAGCTCCAACATATGATATTATAACTAATATAAAGATTTTAAGAGCATAGGAATCTCTTAGTTAAAATCCAATTGTGATATATATTAGATATATATTATTGTAGTAGAACTTAGCCTGTATATTAAGGAGGGGCTTTTTATTTTTTATTTTTTTGAGAGTGTAAAAAATAAATAAATAAAAGTGCAATGATCAATGACGCGAAACAACTTCCATTTTTGGTAGGTCCAAGGGACAATTTCTTTGGGTTCAGCACATTGAATTTGGATAATGGTGGAATAGAGACTATATGGGTCTATTCCTGTATTCCATCCTCGTCCTTGTAAGGAAAAGGGGGAACTATTAACTAAAATCAAAATAATTTTTTTTAATACGAAATTGTATATATATTTTTTCCTCCTAACATGAATGTTGGAGTTTTCTTGGCATGTCCGTGTTTGACATGTGTGCAACACAAAAAGGTATCTTATTAATCAAATATATATATATATATATATATATATAATTCTACACTCTCACAAGTATGGTTGTCAAAATCTCGATCTGGATCCTACAGTTCTATGATTTTACGATCCCACCTGCCTAAAACGATCCAATTTTTTCAAGGATCTTTGCGATCGTTCAGGATCGGTAGAATCGTATGATTCTGACTATTCCAAAAGACCTTGGTTTCTTGTAATTTTCTTTAACTTGACAGAATGCTCAGCTTGACTCAAATGAAAAATAAAATCCTAATAGACCAAGTTTTTCCACTCTAATGTAAAGAGAGTGTCAGTAGGACCCAAATAAAAAATATCCCAATAGAGTGTCACGTTTTGAGGTTTTTGGCTTCTTTAAATGATGCTTAAAAATGGTTGTAGTGATGTATGGTAATTATATCAATGAATGTATAATTTATGTGATTATTTAACATATCAATGTGTATTTTTTGACTTTTTCTCAAATAATGTAGGATCATACGATTCACGATCCGATCCTACGATCCACGATCCCACTTACCTCCCACGATCTTACGTAGGATCCCAATTTTGACAACCTTGCTCACAAGTAGATCTCACCATATTGGGTGAGATGGAAGATTTATTTTATGCATAAAATAATTATTAGTTTGACATGGACATAGTCAGGAATTTTGGACTATATGTATCTCTTAGCTTAGAAGAATACTTTTTTTTTTTTTTTTGAGAAACGCTTAGAAGAAAACATGATGATGAAGCATCCATTCAATTATTAAACAACAAGCATCCTTCTATATACTATTATTTAGGAGGCTTCTCTTGTCTCGATTTTTAGTTTTTGATATTCAAAATATTCTCACATTGACCTATTTAGAAAGTCTCAATAATAGGGTTAAACATGTAACATTACTAATTCTAAAACTTCTAAATTTTAGATAAATTTAAAAATGCAATTTACCCACAAACATTTTTTTTTCCCTTTGTTCTCTTGAGTCTTGAATTGTTGAAACATATCTACTCCCACACTCCCACCAATTTTATACTCCCCATAACAAGCAGTTACTTCATTCTACATGTTTCTCTATCTTTATCATCTTTTCTCTTTCTTCTTCAAATTCTAAAAAATAAATTCAATCCTGCACATCTATTCTCACGTTCCCACTAATTTCAAATGAAGACAATCGCTCAAAACTCAATTAAGAAAGTATGAACATACCATTTATTTTTAAATAAATTTTATTATATTGCTTTCTCTTTCCTTTTGTCTTTCTCTATGTTTCTCTTTCTCTAATTGCTCCACTGCATTCGTAAAAGTGGAGATTGTATCTTTAAATCTCTCCTATTACAAATTTCTCTCATCTTAATTTGTTAAATTTTTTTTTTTTTAAAGTAGCCTTATGACACTCCTGGTGATGGATTGGTGAGAGTGCAATAAAGAACAAAGCAGTGGCGATGGAATATTTATAGTGTTAGAGTTGATACTTGATAGCAAAATGTGTGATAGGAGACATTACTTGCACAAATTATTAAGATGATATATAAGTGTGGATACAAATTAAGATATTCGATTAGAGTCTATATCCTAGTAAATATTTTAACTTTTTATATATATTAGGTTATATGATGTCACGTTATTAAAATTTTAAATAACATATTATTAAAATTTTAAATAACATAATACTGAACTCACTTTTAAATTTGTAATATTTAATATAAAATATGAAATAGATTTCTTTTATTTTATTTTTTCAAACTCACCCACCATAATCAAAGAAAATTGATGATATTTGAAAGATTGAAAACGACTCCTGGCTCTGTGGAGTGTGGACTATCTCCATATAGTTTGTAAAAATGTTTAAAAATAATTTGTGACTGTAGCATTATTTGTATGTTTAAATTCATAAGGTAAAATGTAAGAAGGTAACAACTGACCAGGTTTTTTTTTTTTGAATTTGAGATAGAATTCTACTCTAGCATAATCTATGTGCATGTGTGTGAAGCTCCCTTCGGGAGACTTGAACCCCAACACTTACCCCTCATACCCTATAAGAACTTATACTTGTAGAATAACCATCATTCTAAGGATACGCAATGGTACTAACCAGGTTTTGTTTTTTAAAAATGGAACTCAACTAACAAGTTTTAAATTTTTTTTAAAAAAATATCAATAAAATTGAATAGATCCGATGGTCAAATATTTACTTAACCTTGTCATCTTCAGAAGCAAACTTAACTCCCCTAGATGTTAAGTCCAATATCAAGCAATCTCACCCACAATGAAAACAAACAAATCTCCTCAGAAGTAATAGTCCTTTGAGCACTAACAACCTCTCCTCCCCTCAACATTAACTGTACCGCACTCACCTTCAATCAGCGATGGAGCCACTATTGGACAGGGGGAATGGCCCCTCCAATTTTTTTAAAAAAATATTATTATGTGTGTACTAATTTTAGCAATTTTATTCTATAAAATTACATTTTGTTTCTTTTAAACAATATTATTAATTCTTTTAAGAGTAATGCTATATTCACAAACTTTTTTACAATATATTTTTACAAATTGTTTTGGAAGCAAATTCTTATTGGTTTGCATATAGGCCCATCACTCACATAATTTTTTTTTTTTTTTTTTTTTTTACTTTATAGTAACCACTTATCACATCAGTAATTTATAAAAAATCTTGTAGCTCCAACATTTTCCTCAATTAAGTGATCATAAAAAAAATTAAATTTAAAATCTAAAAAAAAATATACAAGCCTAAAAAAAATAGCTCAACAACAAAAATTACCAATAGTAAAACTAAAAACAATTAAGATCAATTAACCAATTTTATCCAAAATAAACAATCCTGCCCTTTAAAAAATTCTAAACAAAAATAATTTTGTCCTTACCCAAACAAAAATAAATAAAATAAAATAAAAAATCTTAGCAGCTAAGTAGTAGCAGAGTCAAAGGTTGAAATTGCCGCATACAGCCAACAGTAAAACCGCTCCCCTTAACTCGAAGTTCTGCCTCTGTTCTCGCCTTCAATCACATCAAATATAATTGAACCTATCTCTCGTTTGCAGCCCAAGACACACTGTCTTGAGGCACATCCCATCAATCGACCAAAGGATGTAGCTCTAGCCTCTAAGCATATTTAAAATCCCAATTTTAAGGAGTGATTTACATCTAAAAAAAATATTGTCACACTTTCTGTATGAAGCGCAAAACTTGGGTCCAGAGTTCAGTTACATTGAACCATCAGGATGGTGACATGTGTCCAATTTTGATCATGCGTTATCATCTCAACGGGTCTAATGCACTAGACCCAGATCAAATCCATATATAAAAACCTATTAGTCCTACTGGCCAGGGTATGGATCAAACTCATCCCCCAAGAACGTTATCTTAGATTTTTTTTTTTTATTATCCAACAAAGGAAAATCTATTGTCATTGACTTAATCACCAGAGTACCCTTGGCCAGCCCAGCCCTGAGTCCAGCCTAAGTTATACTGCTAAGGGGTTTTTCTTTCTTTTGCAGTAACGGGACAAATAGGCAAAGGGGCAGCTTGTTCAATTAAGTGAGGCCATCTCTTTTTGTGGTTCCATTTGCTGTTTCTACTTGAATCCCTATATACACCACTCTTTTCTTCTTCTTCTTTTGAGAAGTAAAAAATTATAATAAAAAATCTCCAAGAATAAACTAATGAAATTATTAAATATATCAGATGTGAATTTTTTAGATCAGATGATGACATTAGGAAATCCCCATATACACATTCATACTACTTTTTAAGTTCATTTCATATTTTTATATTGAGTCATGAGTGACTAGCATTGATTGGTGTAGAGTACAACTCAATCAAATGCCAGAGTAGCAATGACTTTCACTACAAAAAATTGGGGCTATCCCAGCATTTGCAAAACCGCTGGGATAGCTCCAGAAAGCGCTGGAATAGGATCAAAATTCCTATCCCAGCGTTTTTTTTCCCAATGCTTCAAACCGCCGCGCAGTGACAGTCGGTATAGGGTCGCCGGACTTGTATCAGCGCTTTTCAGACCCTATTCTGGTGTTTTTACTTGTGTCAGGACAGCCTTACGGAAATATGAATATAACCTATACCAGTGCTTTTGAAAGCGCTGGCATAGGCAGTACCTATTCCAGCGTTCTCGAAAGCGCTGGTATAGGTCTGTAATGAATATAATTAAAAATGCCTATACCAGCGCTTTTGAAAGCGTTGGCGTAGGTAGTACCTATTTCAGCATTCTTAAAAGCGCTGGTATAGGCCTGGAATGAATATTTGCCATAATTCCATTACATGTGAGGTTTGTATGCTGGAGCAAGATCATTTTAGTTGTAATCATAAATAAACATTCCATCATTTCATTGGACTGTTTTCCATGCGTATTCATCCAGCAATGTCAAGAATATAATATTGCAGCGTGTTATATCAAAATCGAACCAAAATTCAACAGCTCTCCTTTTGTTTCAAGGTGCAAATTTACCAAATGGTTAAACTTGTTGCAAACAAATTGTTTTACACAGTTTCACACCCCCAAAAGCAACTAAAAGTCACGATGTTCATTGTAAAACAAATTGTGTACTCTTTACCAAATTCTTTCTCTTCCACAAGTCTATTAAAATCAAACAAACAATCTATTGTAAATCAAAACTCTACCCATAATAGATGTGAATAACATTCATATTGACAGCAGTGACAAAAGATATTGTTAATTGAATCTCGAAGTAGAAGATTGTGCATCAACCTATAAAATGTTTCGAACTTTTATCTACAAGGAGAGTTGCTCAAGATGGTTTCGTTATGTTCAGAGAAGCATGACTAATGCCCCGGTAAAAAAAAAGTGAGTTGATCCAAGTTGAAGGAATGGAAAAAAAAAAAAATAGGGGAAGGCCAAAATTCATTATTAAAAGTATTTTTTTTTTTTTTTTAAAAAGACATGTCAATCCCAAAAGTAGCATAGAGTATGACTTTTGATAGCAAAATGGAAGAAAAGAAAATAGTTGACTGTTAAGGAATCATAGCCAACTCTAGAATTTTGGAATTAAGGCTTTGTTGTTGTTGTATATAACTCATTACATTAGGATGACAACCTATAAGAGCATTAGTACTGGTGATGCTAAAAAACTAAATTTCTATTTTTAGCACCACAATATACAAAAAGTGTGCTACATTGGTGGTGGTATAGGTAAAAATTTTACCTACTCAGTTACAGTGCATAGTCATCTATAGTTGTGCACTATAACTCAAATGCTAAAAGCAAATAATATTTTTTATTTTCCCACTCATTAAAATAATATTTATTTATTTTTCTCTCTCTCTTTTTTCCTCCTTACCACTCATTCTCTTCACAATCTCACCTCTCTTTCTCCACTCTCACTGACCCAAGCTCAGTTCTGATTCATCCTTCTTCCTCACCCAATCTCACCCAAGCTCTCTCTTCAATTAGCCATCTTCATTCCTTCTCGCCAACCCAAGCCCCAAGCCCCATCGCCAAACCTTGCCCTAAGCCCCATCGTTGTGTTTGTGTTGATGGTTAGGATCGGTTGGGCTGGAGCTTAGTTTGGCTTGGCGTTGATGTTGATGGTAGTTACATGGGTCAGTCAGTGGCTTGGCTTTGTGGGTCTTTAGCTGTGATTGTGGGCAGGAGTTGCAGTTGTTGTTGGTTGTGGCGGTGGTGTTGTGGCTGGGTTTGGAATAATTTTAGGTGGTGCTTTTTGGTTATGGGATGGATTTTGTGGTGTTGATGTGGTGGGTTTGGTTTTGGATGTTATGTGGTGGTCTTGGTGGTAGTGGAGGCTTGTGGGGGTCATGATTTTTTAAATCTCTCTTTCAAATGTCTCACTAGGTTTTTTGTTGGAGGATTTGTGGGTTTGTTGAATTTTGGTTGTTTTTATGTGTGATTTTGGTTGGTTTTTGAGATGATTTTGTTGCAAATTTGGTGGATTTAGGTTGCGGTAATGGTAGTTGGTGGGTAATGGAGGTGGTTGTGGGTGGCAGTGGAGGTGGCTAGTATTTTGGGTTTGCTAGTTGTTCTTCAAAATCTTCAAATGAGAGAGGGAGAAACAGATAAAGTGAGATGTGAAAGAAATAATAAAAAATTAATAAAGAAATAATATTTAAATGAAGTGGTAAAAAAATAAAATTACTGATATTGAGTGTTTTGTAAAGTGAGATGGTAAAATAGATAAAGTAACTTTTTGTGGTGCCAAATTGTTAAATTTATATCTCCATCAATGTGGAGGCTTAGAGCCAAAAAATTGGCAACTTCCCAAAAATTTTGTTTAAATGAAACACTTTCTGAAAGCCTCAACCAACATTTACATTCCCTTACCATAAAAAAAAAAAAAAAAACATTTACTTTCCCTACTTTGTGACAAACTTATAATAATGCTATATCACCTAGGTATTACATTATCTTGGTGAGTAGTTTTAGTACCACAATTTTTTTCACAACTATCTTACGTATCAGATTGTGACTGGCAGCTGTCACTTTCACTTGAACCCACAACTTTTTCTTTACCACTCACAGTTTGCCACGTGTATAGTTGTGACACAAGTTATGCCATTTTATGTGGTCTTAGAATTTTTCGATCTTAGTAGAGACGACATATCACAAAAAGAAATGAAGGATGAAAAGGGTCCTGTTAACAGGTGCTATACAACACCCGTTAAGAAGGAATAAAATAATAAATAAACTACAAGTGGAGCAATATTTACTGAGGAAAGAGAAATATTTTTGAAAAGTTAATTTTGTTACATAGAAGACAAAAATACCCTTCATCATCTTTTAACTCTTCTAAACGTTTTACACAATTTTCTGTCTCTAACGTCTGAAGCATTCTCTTTCTTCTTCTTGTCTCACCTCCTTCTCTCTTGGTCTTCCTAACGTTTCAATCCCAAGAAAAAAGAAAAAAGAAAAAAGAAAAGTCCACTAACACCACCGCAACCACTAGATCTGTAACCTACCCACCACCACCAGATCTGTCTCACTCCCTCTCTGCTATTTCGGATTCTCTCTCGTATCAACCAAGGCCAAAACATTGAGCTCCACCACCATTTCTGTTAGCTGTTCTCACCGGCGCCACCACCACTACCTCTATAGCCGTCGCCTTTCTCTTTGTCTCTCTGCCTTTGGTTCTACTTTTCCTTCCCTTGTTTTTGGTTGTATCTGGATTGCTGTGGTGAATGGGTTCAATTTGGAACGTGAAAAGCTTGACAATTTGGCTTGGGTTTGAAATTTGGGCATTTGGGTGGTTTTGTAGATCTAAAAAAAAGAAAATACTCAAAATGTACCGACTGAGAAATGTTAGTGAAGGAAAGGAAGATGAAAGAATTTAAAAGGGTATTTTTGTAAAATGTCCAATTTTTATGCTTTACTGACACTTTAAGTGCCACGTTACCCTGCTTTTTTCTACTCTCAAAAAGCAACTATGTTTTATTAATAAAAAATTCAATCTTAACGGGTGCTGAACAAAAGCCAAAAAAAATTAAGCTGCTGATTTCTCCTCTTCAGACACATTCTTAGATAACTGCTGCAGGAAGTTCCCAAGCAGCCTCTGATCCAAAAACATATTAGGTATCTGCAAGAAAGAACTATTAAGTAAAGCTTGCACACACAACACCCCACGCCCACACACGCACACGCACAAGAGAGAGGGAAAGACCTTTTCCCCAAAGAAAATTTTTGTATTATCAGCTATGGCCTCGATGAATTTAAGCTCAAGAAATTGCGGTGTCAGCTTCAACTTGTTTGCTTCAGCTTCCTTCAGTAAACTAGAAATGTAGAGAGAGCAATATTATTAGTCATTTCTATGATACCATATTCATATCTTTTAAACTGAAAAGTGAATGAAGCTTTCACCGGTAGAAATCTGCATCGGCCAAACTCTTTTCCCGAGCCATGTATATCTGGTTCTCAATTTCTTGCTGCTTCCTGACACTATCCTTTTCCATCAACTTCTGTTCCATAAGGATCTTGCTCACATTTGCAACCTTCTCAGCTTCACTGATAGCCATTTTCTTATTTGTCTCTGCCTCTTTCTCAACCACTCTCTGTTTCTCAATAGCAATTAAGACCTAACAAAGTAACATCAACATAAAACATAGAATGATGCACTCTATTAACTTCAAAGGCTTACTATATAATAAATTATCCAATATGTTTTTCATTGACTGGGTGTGGGTGCAAACACATGCATGTACAAAGTTTGCATATAAGTGAAAAAAGCTCAAAGGACCAAGGGTAACTGGTTTAAACGGTAAACACAATGTTCAGCTATAATTTGAAATAATAAACATACATTAAAAGTACATTTAATTCAGAATGAATCTGCATATCAAGAATCATATTGTGTGCGAGTGTGTGTGTGTGTCTATTTGCTTTGCTTGACTAACAGAGGAAAATAGAAGAAAGTAAAAGGACCTTCTATCATATTCACGAAAAAGAAACCGAACCTTAGTGCGTTCCTCTTCCATCTGTTCAAAATTGCGTCTTATGCTTTCCGGGATTTTTGGCTTTGTAACGCGAACACTAATGATTTCAATACCTGGAGCATAACGTGTGCAGTCACCCTGGAGAGCATCTTTCATCTTTTCATCAATCTGTGAGAGTTAAATGCTTTGTCAATATAACATGAAATAAATAAATAGAAAAGGATTTGATTACCCCTACACTAGCACATGGTGCCATGATGTTACACAACTATATGAAGTATAGTTATAAGGAGCTTCTTAATACTGCTGGCAACTTAACACCAACATGGATTCCCAAAGAGAAATAATCCTTGGAAGTCAACACAGCACTACTTGCTGGGATTTTCTTGAGGAGGAATCAAATTGTTCAACTTTTAAGTTAAGATTTCAATATGCTAAACAATCTGTCAGATTAAACTACTAAAGCAGAAGAAAAAAAGTACACTACTCTATAAAACACTTGGAAGACTTCTTATACTGTAAAGCTAAATTGGAAGCTCCCAAAATATTTTCATTTATGGCTTTAAAGGGTATGTTTTCTTTAGCATCCATACTTGATCAAAAACATCAATGTAGACTTGCTGAAGAGAGTGAGAGCTGCAAAACTGATTGATCTCGTGATGAATTTTGTCATATATCCATGTATTGTCATACTGCACCCCATAGTTCAGCAGAGTGTCATGCACATAGTCCTTGTGAAGCCGGTTAACAACCTGAGAAGGCATTATAATCAGTGCATATAAGCTGAACATTTCAAACCTTAGACCACTTGTAGATCATAATGTTAATAAAGAGCAACATCTCGTAGCTGTACCTCTATCTTCTCAAAGTTAATCATTACACCTCCTTTGGTACCACAAGGAATATCCCTCACCTGCAATTATACTCCCAGGAAGGATTTGAGCATTAGACTGACAAGATGAAATTCCTCAATTTTCATAACATCGAATTTTACCTGATCTGTCTGAAGGGTTACTTGAACAGGCTCATAATGGGTTATAAAAGGCAGCTTCAGATGAAAACCTGAAAATTAAGTGCATGCAGAAATTTCATAAGTTCTAGGAAAGCAACTACTGAATAAAAATTATAAAGAAGTCAAACCTGGATCTGTAATAGTCTTTAGAAGGGCACCTCCTCTCCAGTAAACCCCAACATGGCCTTCTGGGACTTGGTGCAGAATGGAAAAACCATTCCTAAAAGTTGATGATAAAGGAATCACTATCTGTAAAATTTATATTCATGTCAGATATTTTCAAACTCAAATAAAATGATATGAACACTTGTTCCAGTGACTGAGATTCAGATTAAATCTAAAATTTTAAAAAAACTAGCATTTAATAAGCAAATTATATAGTCACTCCATATAAAAAAAACACTAATCCACTATTTTCTTTTCTCAGGTATGCCTCCCTGGCAGCTGCAATTACTAATAAGTAAAGGAGTGTAGCAAATCACAAAACCAGGCCAGCCTGCCAAGAACAACATGACAAGTTTGATTGTTTTTAGTTTGGTAACTCTTTTGATCAAAAGACTAATTCAAAGTGGGAACTAAATACATTCCCATATCTTCAAAGTGGTTCTTTCAAAAACATGCCCTCCAAATAAAATTTTTAAATTTTGGTGTTTTCACATGCATGCAAATTTGACATTTTCATAAGCTGCATGTTAACTAAAACTGGTTTTGAATCTAGACAGACTGGATTAATAAAACAACTTCACTTGAACTACTATTATTTCTTGGTTCAGCTTGTATCAAACTAAACCAGCTTTGTGGTTTGCAAACATCCCCAAAAACATTCAGGCAACACAACTACAAATAGAGTAATTTAGAAATAACTCTACAATCCCAAGTGCATACTCGATGCCACAATGTAAATTCCTTTAAATTTTTTTTTTTAAAAATGTTAATAATTAAATGACAATAGGCATTAGAACCACAATTTGTAATGCAAGGTGAAATGGATAGAATAAAAGTCCTCAGTCTTAGTCTTAGTCTTACTATGTTCTATTTTATGCTCCACCATTCGTAATCAACCACACGTCCCTTTTTCTCCTTATAAAGTAATCCACTTTTAAAAGAAAAAAAAAATCCACTTTTTCTCCTTACTTGCAACAATGCAAGCCCACACAGAACAACTACTACCATCACCATAAAGGGAAACAAATACTAGAAATAATCTTGAGTCACATTTTTATACCAAAACAATTTGATGAGTTATAAATCACATATTACAGATCCTGAAATGTTATTGAAGAAATTTACAATGCCAAGATATTGATTCTAAATAGCAATAGCGACACAGATTTTATGAAAAATAATAAAAGATTCATTGAACTATGATTTAAACTAACAACAACAACCAGCCTTAATCCCAAATTTTTGGGGTTGGCTACAGATTTTCCTCCATTCTATTCTATATGAATTCATACTCTGTTATTTCCTTAATTAATAATAATTTTTTTAAAATTTCTACTAATGTTATTTTGGGTCTTCTTCTACTTTTTTTTTGTTCCCTCAACTTAGATCAACTCACTTTCTTACCGGTGCATTAATTGCTCTTCTCTAGATATGATCATACCATCTCAAACGACTCTTTCTCATTTTTCATCAATAGGGGCTACCCCTATTTTTAAGCAGATTTCCTCATTTTAAATCCTATCTTTCCATATATTTTCACTTACCCATCTTAACATTCTCACTTCAGCTACACTCATTTTATGAATATGTTGCTTATTAACTGACCAACATTCGGTACCATAGAGCTTAACTAGTAGTATAGTGATCTTATAGTTTTCTTTATAACTTAATAGGTATTCTACAATCACACAATACTTCCCACGCACGTCCATATAACTATTATTTAAACTAAGAAACTAATCTACGAAGCTAAGAAGACATAACATGCGACACAACAACACAACAATTCTTGAAAAATTAGAACATGTGGGAATACAGCAATTAATTAATATCTCTAGGTATATTTTAGACATAGCCTATATTTAATTCTAGTTTTCAAAACAAATAACAACTATTAAAATCTGATGTCCAAAAAAAACAACTATCAAAATCTTTAAAAACATATCTAAAAAGAAAAAAAAAAAAAAAAAAAAATTTCTATCCTAACACCAATGTAGGAGTTTTCTTCCCATGTCCATATTTGACATGCGTCCAAAACAAAAAAAAAGGTATCTTATGAATCGAATATATGTATCTACACTCTCACAGCATGTAGATCCCTTTTTATCTTGTGCATAAAATAATTACTGGTCTGACATGGATACAGTCAGAGATTTTGGAGCATATATGTTTCTTCACTTAGAAGTATACATGATGAAGCATCAATTCAATTATTAAACAACAAGCAAGTATGCTTTGCTAGCAAGTCATATTTTACAACGAATCAATTAAAGCAGACTAAAAAGCACAAAAGTGCTCCAGCAATTTGATTCATTATAGATATTACTTTTATTGTTAAAAGTCAGTCGAATATTGAAATTAGCCAAACACTGCCGAATGTGATTACTGGAGAAAACGAATCGACATTGAAACAATACGTATTGCAGAATTAAAGAAAATGATGAAATCAATGTACCTTTAAGATAAATGACGATTGAAATAAGGATCATAGAGAAATAAATCTCAAACACATAATAAAACAGATAATGTGAGCGATCAGATGCTAAAGCGAACGCTATTGAAATCAATGAGAGAATGTGATAATATTGAAGAAGGCGATGAAGAACAAACAAAGCGGCGGCGGTGGAATATTGATATATTGTGTTAAAAGAGTTGATATTTATAGTTTGATATATATAATACCATGGCGAAGATTGCGATGAAGGATAGGAAGACTGTGAGAATCGCAGAGAAACCGCCACCGCCACCTCCGCCGCCGTGAGGAGGCTGTGGAGTTACGGGTCTCGGTTGATGTGTATCCATAATGCACAGTGTCAGTCAGTCAGTATCAAAGGCCTCACGCAACTTCCGTGTATCCAGAGGAATTTGTTGCTTTGTAGCTTCGGGGAGGTTCGCGTGACGTGTCAGGAAGGAAGTTGTAGGAGGCAACCTACACGTGGTCTCGTGACTGATACGTTGCTTACCTATACGGGACCATTGGTCATGGGCTTATTAGTTAGTCGGTTAGACCTAACGTGTACTTAAAGAGTTTTCTGAGTCATGTAAAGGTGGTGGGGGTGGGAAAGTACAAGGGTTTAGACTTTTTATATCCGCTCCATCTCAGGATTATAATTATAAATTTTTATATTTTAAAACTCTACTATTTAAATTCTTTACCTCTACCTCTATTTTGTTATGTGTTATACTATGATATTTTTGTTTTTGTTATGATTTTTTCTAGTTAAACACTTGGATAATATTATTCAATTTTTGCTAAAAATTATTTTGATTTAATAAGATAAATTTAGTTATAATTTCAAGTATATTTTTAGAGATATGCTACGTCCACAATATTTTTATAATAAACTATAGGTGGTTAGTTGTTATTGGTTCAAATTTGAATCTAGCACTAAGATTATTTTTTTGCCCCAACAATAATAACCAGTAACAACCTGCCACTTAGGATTTGTTGTAAAAATATCTGTGAAGATGTTGTGGATATATCATTTCTCATATTTTTATTAATGAAGTATGTTTTATTAAAAAAATTGTAATAGTTATAGGACAAATTAACAAGAATTAGAGTTTTACAGGATGGGACAGAGTTTCGCAGGGCCCTAAGAGGTGGATATGGGGCAAGAAAATTTTCCTCGTTATGTGGGGCAAGGCAAAAATGAGGCAAGACAAAACTATGCCGGACGGGGGCAAAGACCTCATCCTTTGGCCTAGGAATAGCAACGGGTTGGGTTCAGAGCGGGTTTTTTGATGCCCGAACCCGACCCGCGAGTCTTCTCCCGTTACTTGAACCCAGCTCGTTTAATAAACAAGTTTTCTTTTAACCGCAAACACACTCCGTCGGGCCCCACAAGCCCCGTCCAGCCACTTCTGGGCCTAATCTAACCCAATCATAAAAAATAAAATAAAAAATCGATTTTACATCTAGAAATCACAATCACAAAAACATAAACACAAATCACAAACCCAAACATAAACAGAAACAAAAATTAGCTTTTTTTTTTTGCTCTTCTTTGTTAATACAAATTTTTCACTCATCAAAAAAAAAAAAAAAAACACACACACACACACACACAAATCACAAACAGAAACACAATCCCGTCCTCTGATCATCTAATCTCTCTCCGATCTAACAATCCCATGCTCTTCCGTGACAAACAGCAACCACTACGAGATCCGTGCTCCTTCGTGACAAACAACAACCACCACGTGATGAGAGTGAGGGTGAGGCTGGGTCAGTGAGTGAATGTGAGTGAGGGTGACTGGGTGAGGGACAACTGAGAGAAAACGAGAGTGAGAGTGAGAGAGGTAAGGGGCGGTGAGGCGGAGTGAGGCCGTGAAGGAGGTCGTGAGGCTGAGTGAGGCCGTGGGGCCTTGAGGGGAGCATTTGAGAGCGAGAGATGGTGGCCAGCGGTGAGAGCTTGAGAGAGAGAGAGAGAGAGAGAGAGAGAGAGAGAGAGAGGGGCGGTTGAGAGGTGAGGGTTAGGTTTAGAAAATGAAATCTGAAAAGAAAATAGAGTATTTATACTAGGGTTTTAAATTTTTTTAAATATTATATGTGTATACGAGTCGGGTTTGGGCCGGGTATGCATAAAACCCGAACCCGTTTTCTAGTTTGATTTTTAAAATCCAAACTCGACCTTATTATTTAACAGGTCAGGTAAAACTTGACCCATTAAGGTCGGGTCAGATCGGGTACCCACAGGTTGGGTTATATTTGTCATCCCTACTTTGGCCCTGCCTCGCTCCATTGCCATCCCTAATCACACATTATCGGTTCATAGGACATTAAGAATGTCTCTTGGATTGGATTGAAAGACATTGAGACTCCACTTTTGTTTTCTTTTTCTTTTTTATGGAAGAGACACCAATTTCTTTGATATATATATATAAAAGGCATAAGACATATTGTCTTCATTCTTAAACCTATGTGTCTATTCAATCCCCTCATAACATGTGAGTATGTATTGGGCATAAGATATATATGTGTATGTATTGGGCTGCCATGGCTATATGTACTTTTTTTTTTTTTTTTGTTAAGAAGTTATATACTACTATTTAAATGACTTTTCTTAAGATAAAAATTTTGTTGATTCAAAAATACCTCTACACCCTTAACTCCTTCTAAAATATCTCATATGTATTATTGTTAGTAATCTCTTAAATGCTAAGCAGAAAATAAATAAAATAGGAAACAAAAGTTCCTGTCCCTGCTTAAATAAAGTGAAAATGACAAAGCTGCTTAACGCTTACCTGACGCTAGGGGTGTGCATGGGTCGAGTTGGGTCTGGTTGAGGGGATTTTTTGACCCAACCCACCATGGTGGGTCAAAAAAAATTCAACCCAACCCAACCCATCACATAAATCCAACCCAACCCAACCCAACCCACATGGGTCGGGTTAGGTCGAGTTGAACCCATGGGTTTGACAATTTTTTTATTATTATTATTAAATTGAGTAAAAAAAATATAAATATTAATATATTAAAAAAACTCAAAGATTAGTATCAATGTAATTCCTTAAGGGCAAACAACACTAATGACTAAACAACAATAGTAATTTATTAGGGTTTGTGTGAACTAATTGGCTTTTATATAGGATAGGAATAACTGGTTATTTTAAAAAATTTATTATTTATATAATATATTATATATATATATATATTTTAGAGATAACTTCTTAGATGTCTTAACAATAGTTTACGTTTTATATTAGTTTTTATATAACATTTACAGTTGTTTACAATTTCTGTTCATTTATTTTGTAGTTAATATAAATTAATAATTTCTAGTTATTATTAATATTATCTTTAATTTTGCCCTCTCTAGACCGAAATCCTGACTTTACCATTGTATGGGCTGTCATGGTTTTGTAGTATGCCCAAGCAGGGGTTTGTATGCATATAAATATGCATATACATATATAATGGTATATGACAATTACATGTTTTCTACTCTTATACACGTGAACTCAGATGATTGTGTAGATTTTTACATACTATAAGAGTAAGATTGCAAATATTTAATAGATGAGAAATTTATTTTTTGTTAATGTTGAAATCCAAAGAACTTTTAGTAGCAAATTATTTTTTTGATAGTTCAATAGCAGTGTTATTAACGGAAGAAAACGAATAAGTTACCTTCTTCTTGTGAGGTTGAGAAAATATCATGGACCCTTAATCTTCTACTAAAGATAATCCTACAAAAATACTTGTAGGTATTTATGTTTAATTCATTTTTTTAATCTTCTAATCCTTTGATAACCTTGACTTACATGAGATTCTCAAAAACACATGATCTAAAAGAGAAATTAACTTCAAAAGGAAACTGTATTTTATAAAAATATATGATACAAATTATTTTATTTGTACTATATCTATATAATTTTAACTATTAATTTTTTTATATTATAATTTAATAGTTACAATAAGAGATGGATCAAGTATTTGAATCTTGAATGTCTCCGATACATATGTCAAAAATACTATCCAAGCAAGTTACAAAGACTTTTGATTCGATTATTAAAATAAGATATTACTTTCTTTAATTTATTTTATATAACAAGTGAAATGTTAAGATTATATAGGTATGTTAAATTGTGTTTATGGATCAATAATTTTAAGGTTAAATAGTCATTTCTGAAAATAAAAAATTTAAATTCTTAGTACGTTTTCAAAATTTCCAAATGATATTCACATTACAACCATACTAAATCCTTCTTGCTACCTATTAAATTTTTTTTTCCTTGCTGGCTATTTGATAACGGGAAATTTCGTTTAATTTTATGATTGATAACGCAAGTGCTATTTCCAATTTCACCGCTAAACGAAACATTTTTTTTTATTACCCGATAATACCCCAAACGAACTTACAAAAGAATATTTGCTATGAAATGTTGATCGTTAACATGCCATTCCACCTCAAACCACCTACATTTAAGTGAAGCATTACACTCAAATCTTTATTAAGATTTGATATCACACCACACTCCGCCCGTTTTAGCCACAGAGAAATAAATCACATTCCCTAACAAAATGTATTAATCTTATTGAAAGAGCCAACTTTTTTTTTTTGGGAAAATCTTCCGAACTTGGTATCGAACAAATTTTTTTTTCCTAATTGTGAAGATGAAATCATGAAAATAATTTGAAGAGGTACAAGAGACCAAGAAGATGTTTAAAAACAATTTTATTTACATAATATTTACTCAAAAGTTTCATTTTAGTAATATTTATAGTTAAATGTTTTACAAAAATTTAACGCTAATTTGTTTGTAAAAATGTTAAAGTTCGACTATTTGAAAAAAAAAAATAACAATAATAACTAAAACATAAGGCAAGACACAAAAATAAATAAGCTTGGCAAAGGCACTTAATTTGCAGTTTGCAATTGGAAAATAAATTCCTATATAATTTGAACAAAGTTTGGTAACAAACTTGATTGTAACTTAAGACTATAATTCTGCTCAATATCTTTTATTAGTATTATAATTGAACATAACTAGTAGCACCATAGCAATCTTATAATTTTTTCTTGACTTAATGGGTATTCTACAATCACACAATACTCTTAACGTACTTTCCGTAACTATTATTCAAACTAAGATGGAAATTAATCTAAGAAGCTAAGAAGTATGGATTCTGACATAACATGGGACACAACAACACAACAATTCTTGAAAATTAGAACGTGTGGGAAATTGGGAATACAATAATTAATTAATATCTCTAGGTATATTTTAGACATAGTGTGTGCTATGCAAATTATTCACAAATACCATATATTCAGGCCCCACCAGACTGTTTCACAACCCAAAACCAAAAACGCGCATAACTACGATTTTTGAGCCCCACGACACTATTCACACCTTTAAAATTATTTTACCTAATATTTTCTCAAAGAAAATAATGCAGATCCAAACAGACCCATAGTCTATGTTTAATTCTAGTTTTCAAAACAAATAACAAGTATCAAAATCTTTAAAATATCTAAAATAAAACAATTTTTAATACAAAATTGTTTTTATTTTTATTGGCATGTTCGTATTTGACAAGTGTCCAATAACAAGAAGGTATTTTATGAATCAAATATATGTATCTATACTCTCACAGAGTGTAGATCCCTTTATCTTATGCATAAAATAATTATTGTTCTAACACGAACATAGCTAAAATAATTATTGTTCTGACACTCTTAACATAGCTAGAGATTTTGAATAATGTGTTTCTTTGCTTCGAAGTATACAAGATGAATACCAATTTAATTATTAAATAATTAAACGACAAGCATAAAGCAAGCTTTGCTAACAAGTCATATTTAACATCAAATCAGGCAAAACATAGATCCAATGAGGCCAAACTAATTAAAGCAGACTAAAAGCACAAAGTCCTCCACTCACTTGATTCATTATATATATAAATATAAATATATATATATTATTGTTAAAAGTAATGAGGAATTGAATTTTAACCAAACACTGGGTGGAATGTGATTACTGGAGAAAACGAATCGATAATGCAGAAAATGTGAGGGATCAGATGCTAAAGCAAACGCTATTGAAATAAATTAAATCAATGAGAAAGAATGTGATGATAATAAGGAAGATGACGATGAAGAACAAAGCGGTGGCGGTGGAATATTTATACATTGTGTTAAGAGTTGATATATAATAATGTACGTACCATGGCAAAGATAGCGATGAAGGATAAGAAGACTGTGAGAATTGCAGAGAAACTGCCGCCGCTGCCGCCACCTTGAGGAGGCTGTGGAGTTACAGGTCTCGGTTGATTTGTATCCATAATGGCGGCTGGTTATTGGCTATTGGCCTGTGTCAGTCAAGTCTGCCGTGGAGAATGCCAAAGGAACTTGGTGCTTCTTTTATAGCTTTTATTTTTGCGTGATGTATGACCAAGGAAGTTTTTTTTTTTTTGAGGGAAAATGTACAGGCAACCTCCACGTGGACTCATGACATGACAGAAAATCAACCTATACCAGGTTTTTGCGTCATCATGATTATCTCATGTTCTCATGCATACACACGTCATACATGTGTGTACGTGTAGGTTTTAGAATTTAGATCCAATATATTTCGATTAAATTATATCTTATTTTTATATTCTCTAACTTGCAAAATTTTTAAAAATTAAAGATCAATATCTATGTTATTTTTTTTTTGAAGGGATATCTATGTCATTTGATAAGGGTAATTTTGTGCTATTAATAAGCTCGTCCATATTAGGCAAAGGCGACGGTCCTAATGAACTCGTCAGCCTCACTTACACGTTCATAGCCCAAGAACAATAGGATAAAGTTGACGGTTCCACCTCAAAGTCGATACCAGATCTTGAAGTCAACAAACATCCGACGACGACTAGAGATACGAGATAAGAAGTTGACTGAAGGAAGTCAAGGAATAAGCAAACCTTTGACGAGTTTGACATGGCCTTACTTGGTCACACATATAATAAATATAAGGAAATATCTCTTGCGGCCCTACAATTAACCCTAATCAAGGGAGTCCCAATAAGGAAAGTTGATTCCGCAAAATATGCGAATTAAAGAGGATCTCTCCTATGCAAACATTCTAGCCGCCGAACTAATGTCAACCCTATGTTACTATAAAAATCCCCCAAACACTCACAAAACCAAGGCACGCATAAATTCCCACCTAGTACTCTAGAGTTGTAAAAGTTCTCTAACTTAACATCTTGGTGGTTCTGGCTCGTACCACACCGCTACCTCGAGGTCTTCTTTGTTTTTGTTTCGTAGTGTTGTCTGAGCACGTGAGGACCAGACTCCATCGATGATTCTGCATCATCACTTCATCAATAAATTGTTTAAATTGCAAATTTTTGTAGTTTAATTTAAATTATGTATAAAATATAAACTTATAAGTCATATAGTAAATAACATTGATTGACACAAAATTTAACATATGTATTAAAAGCGTAAAGAACATGAAATTTAACGGTTAAATTCTTAAAATATGTAGTAATATTTATTTTACAGGTGTCATAACCTTAGGTTGCAACCAATTTTGTAGCTAAACTTTGTCCATATTTAATAGTGTATTAAGAATGTCTCATTGATCAAAAGTAAGGATGGTGATTGGGAGGGTTGGTTAATGGGTCACAATTCTTGAAATATTAGGATACGATCGAGCCTTCACAATACTAGGAATACAATATTTAATTAATATCTCTAGGTATCTTCTAGACTTATTTTATGTTTAATTCTAGTTTTCAAAATAAATAACAACTATGTAATTAAAAGCATGTCTAAAATCAAAATGTTTTTAATAAGAAATTATATTATTTTTCCTCCTAAGACCAATGTAGGAGTTTTCTTAGCATTTCCATGTTTGACATGTATCCAACACAATAAGGTCTTATGAATCGAATATAATGTATTCACGCCTCACGCATTGTGGATCCCTTTATCCTATGCATAAAATAATTATTGGTCCGACATAGATACAACCATAAATTTTTAAAAGAATAAATGATGAAGTATCAATTCAATTATTAAACAACAAGCATAAAGCATGCTCCTTCTAAAAACAAAAAAAAAAAAAAACATAAAGCATGCTTCATTAATAAGTCATATTTAACATCAAATCAAGTACCGCCAACTTAAGGATATCCGGGCGAGGACATAGTGCACTGGTCACTTCCGGTTGAGCCTTAACATAGATGGGGCAACTTTCGCCACTCACGAGTTTGTTGGAAATAGGAGCTGTTATAATGTGATTACATAGGAGGATGGAGGTTGCTTTTGAATAAGAAACTGTATGCCCATTTAGGCCCTTGGAGATTGAATATATATATTGATTAGAGTAAAGTTTGTTTTTGGACGTCAGCATTAGAGATTTGGTGGTAGAGAGCGACTCACATATTATTATTGACGCTTTGTTGGTGGTATAGCACTAGTGCAGTGTTTATTGAAAATGTCATTGAGGGACCATGGGAGCAAGCTATTAGAGTTCAAACGCATACTTATTTCCAGCGTTAAAGCAATCACCCAGTACGTATCTTATTTAACATGCCAAAAACATTGGCAATTATGTAATATGAATAGAGGAAATATTCCAGTATGGTTAAGTCCGTTTTGGCTAAGAATGTATTAATTTTTTTTTCTTTAGTTACAGTTTTCTTCAAAAAAATAGAAGAAGTAAAACATAGACCAATGAGACCAAACTAATTAAAGCAGACTAAAAAGCACAAAGTCCTCCACTAATTTTTGATTTATTATAGATATTATTATTAAAAGTACTGTCGAATGTCGAATTGATATTGAAACAGAATCACAATTCACACAAAACGATAATGCGCATTGCAGAAAGAAAATGCTGAAATCAATGTAGTTTAAGAATTGAAAATAAAGGCGTAGAAGATGATAAAACAAAAATATGAGAGATCAGAAGCTAAAGCAAATGCTATTTAAATCAATGAGAGAGAGAATGTAATGGATTGGTGACTGGTGAGGGTACAGTGATGAACAAAGCAGTGGTGGTGGAATATTTATATGTTGTGTTAAGAGTTGATAGTTTGATATATAATACCATGGCGAAGATGGCGATGAAGGATAAGAAGACTGAGAATAGTAGAGAAACCACCGCCGTCGCCTTTGAGGAGGCTATGGAGTTACAGGTCTCATTTGATTTGAATCCATGTGGTCAAGGTGGTTTGTTTTCTTTTCTCTTTGGTGTACAGAATGCGATAGAAATTTTTTGTATTGATAGGTTTTATTTATTTATTTATTTTTTTATAATTTCATCTTTTTGGGTCTAAACAATTTTTTTTTTTTTTTTTTGAGGTTAATAATTTAGCCTAAAACACGATAATGAATTTCGTTTCAAGAATACTAAAATTAATAACTTTTACTATAATTTTTTCATAACTTATCTATGATAAGTCATGTAGTATACTACAGACTTCATGGACCCAACACTTTTACTCCACGCTCTGAATCCGCCACGAACAGCCAGGATTCAAAAGTCATATTCTAAGATTTTCCATTTGGCTGGCGAAATGTATGTTAACCCTATGTACAATGTTGCATCACATACTTACACGTCATATGCTAACATATGATCTAGCATTGAAAATAAAAATAAAATATAGTTAATAATTTCTAAGGGTTGAGCTATCAATCATGTCTAAAACTTTTTAAAATTGACCAACTTGGTCCTTAATCTCCATGAGAGAGGAGAAAAAATTAGTAACGGTTTAAGGTCCAAGTTGGATCTAAGGACCAAGTTAGTCTATTTAAAAAAAAAATGAACTTTAGGTGGCATTAGTCCTGTGGTGTTAACTATATTTTACCAAAATAATAATAATAATAATAAAAGAAAGAAAGATGTTGTAATGCAAGTCTTCCTCTATTAAAAGTACAAACCTTCAATATTTTTAGCTAGGATAAGATTGACCTAATCTGTTTTTTTAGATGGAAACCTCTTGTGAAGATAATTTTTCAGGTTTTCTTGTTTGGTAGTATTAAAAAAATGATTCAAAGAAAAACTTTTTTTAGTCAACAAAAAATTCTATTAAAATATTACTTATATTTTAGAGATTATTTTTCACATCAAACTAAATAGCAAAATTAAGAGGCAATATGAAAACTATTGAAAATAAATTATTCATTTTGAGACCACTACCAAATTAATATAAGAAAATGAGATAGTATTCTTAAAAATAATAATTTTAGGAAAAATGACTTATTCTAGAAAACATGAAAATGGAGCGTAAGTATTGGTTCATAATAATGGGATTATCTTCTATTTATCCTTTGATTACCTTAGTTTACATCAGAATTTTATTTGAAAATTCTAGTATATTGTTAAAATATATGGTACACAAAATTTATTTTATTTTTTGTGTATGTAAAAATTTATTTAATCTTAATCATTAATATAGGGAATTACCTTATTTATTATTTTTTGTAATAATAAGTAAACTTTTTTTTCTTTTCTTTGCAGTGAATAATAGATAAGCTTTTAAGAATAAAGATTGTATAAAATATAAATATGTTACACTGTGTTTATGAATCGCAAATTTTAAGGGTAAAATGGCATTACTGAAAATAAAAATTAAATTCCTAACTTTTTGTCAAATCTGCAAATGATTTTGATATTTCAACCATACTTCTCTTTTTTTTTTTGGTAAATGACATTACAAGTTACAACCATACTATACCTTTCTTGCTGGAAATTTCGTGTGATGAATGATAAGGCAAGTGCTATCCCAATTTCACTGTTAATCGAACTTTTTTTTGCTGTGTGGATAATAATACTGCTAATATCGAACTTATTTGCCATGAAATATATTAATTTTTATTGCAAAGAGCCAATACAATTTTTTTTTTTTTTTGATGCAAATACAATTTTTTTATTGTGAGAATGATGAAAGCATTTGGAAAACTCAAGTCACCCTCCCTATCCATTTCTATTCAGCGAAAAATAGAAGAAGAAAACATTCGAGAAAAATAACGGAGAGATTAATGTTGCAAGTTGGCATTTGGGAAATAAATTCTATGTAAATTACTTTCCAGCAGTTTCCTATTGACTCCATTGTTCATTGTTAAAGACTTAGAGCCATTGCTGCCATTTTCAGCTATATAATCAAAGACTTTGGAATACCTGACAGCTAGCCCTTACTTCCACCCAAGAGTTTTTTTTTTTTTTTTGTGTGGATACAATACTGCTAATATCGAACTTATTTGCCATGAAATATATTAATTTTTATTGTAAAGAGCCAAATACAATTTTTTTATTGTGAGAATGATGAAAGCATTTGGAAAAAACTCAAGTCGTCCTCCTATCCATTTCTATTTAACGAAAAAAGAAGAAGAAAACATTCGAGAAAATAACGGAGAGATTAATGTTGCAAACTGGAAATTGGGAAATAAATTCCTATGTAAATTACTTTCCAGCAGTTTCCTATTGACTCCATTGTTCATTGTTAAAGACTCAGAGCCATTGCTGCTATTTTCAGCTATATAATCAAAGACTTTGGAATAATTGGACAGCTAGCCCTTACTTCCACCCAAGAGTTTTTTATTTATTTTTTAAATGGCATATATTTTATTGAAACTTCAAACTTTACAGCATTATATCTTTCTGTACTTTTTTTTAATGCCTTTTTGTTAATTTAAAGTAAAATATAACTTACTTCCACTTAAGGGTTTAATTGTACAAATATCAAGAAAATTATATAAAAACTGCTTTGAATTTTGGCTAACAATCTATAAAATGATTGAAACGTTATATATACATATATATATTTTTTTTTCTCTCTTTTAAAACATGTCCATTTTAACTCATAATTGAACTCCTTCTCAAAAAAAAAAAAAAACTCATAATTGAACATGTAATATTATTTAACCTGATTTCTAGACCACCTGTTAACGTGAACTAATTTAGTTTCATGCTTCATTTGCACATCATTATAATTGTCTTCTTGAATTTTTCTCTCCCCTCCTCACTCCCAAAGTCCCAACAACTTGAAATGATCAATTTCATTGTCTATTCTCTCCTTTCCCTTGAGATGATATATTTTATTATACAAATTTTAAAAATATATATTAATTTGATGGTTGGAAGATGGGACACATTTGAACCTTAGATGTCTTTGTTTGATAGTTGTGATTTAAAACTTATTCTATTATCAAAACATAACACTATATTTATTTTTAGATTTGCTAATTATCAATTTTTTTATCATTAAATGAAGTCAATCAATTCAAAAACAAATGAAGGATCATCTTTCCCACTTTTCTTTCACCCACACTCCATCTCATGAATTAATTATTCCTTTTCAAAATATTTTATTATTGCTCCAACAAATAGATAATTAAAAAGACCCTTTTACTTCTTTTTTTTAGGTAAACCTTTACTTTTTGTAAAAAGGAAATAACATGATGGAATCTTCATGTATAATTTTATATTATAATAGAAATATAAATAATTAAGGGCAAAGTTATGAAGGGATATCTGTGTGTGTGCAATAATACAATAAAAGTGTAACAAAATACGAGCTTCAATAAAAGTTTAACAAATAGAATATATTATTGCTCCAATAATACGTGTGTGTGTGTTTGGATTGATTTATTTTATTTTATTAAATTTGATTTATTTATTTATTTATTTATTTATTTTTGAGAAGCAAATTCTTGATTTATTAAAAGTGAGAAACAATACAATTGTATTAAGAAAATAAATTATGGTTTTAAAATTATATATAAGTAAATAAGATAATTAAAAAGAAAAATATTTCAAACTCACAGGGTCCATAATTTTATTTATTTTTTGACGTTAAAAATCACTGCAATCCATAATTTTATTTATTTTTGAAATGGTTAAAAATCACTACTCTACAATGCAGCCCCCCTTAGACTAACATGCTAGTGGCAGAAGGTCAAAGGAGAGCTGCAACACAGATATTATAACTAATTTGATTATAAGAGCATAGGAATCTCTCTTAGTTAATATCCAATTGATTATATATATATACACACACAATTGTAGTAGAACTAGCCTGTATATTAAAAAGGAGGGTTTTTTTATATTATTTATTTGAGAGTGTAACATCTGCTCATTATATTTTTTGAAAAAATTAAAGTGCAATGACCAATGACCAGACACAACTACCTCCCATTTTTGGTAGCCCAACTATACAACTTCATCCATTAATTTTTGGTAGGTCCAAGGGGCAATTTCTCAGCAATCCACAGAACATTGAATTTGATAATGTTGGAATGGAGACTATATTGGGTTTATTCCTGTATTCCATCCTCATACTTGTCAAGAAAAGGGGGAACTATTACTAAATAATGGGTCTTGACTCATCTGCCTTGTTGAGTTTGTTGTGTAAGCTTGATCTGATCATTTCACGTAAAATGCCACAGTTTCCTTTGGTTTAACCAGTAATTGACAATTAATTAAATTGAATTACATAAGTCTAATATACATATACTACCAAAACATGTTTAGAAGATCTTCTATTTTTTTTTAAATTTAATAATTTGATGTTTATAACTTTTATTTTCTTTGGGGAGGTTTGGCATGATGTATGAGGAATTAATGAAATTTTCTATTGCTCTCTTTTTCCTTTTCTTTGAGAGAAAATGTACAAGCAAAGCAACCTCCATGTGACTCATGATGGAAAATCAACTAATTCGTGACTTATGAGTCATCATGGATTATCTCATATACACACATTACATGCGACTATCTGGGCGATGGTTATTGGTCGCGTAACGTGTACTTGGAGGTTGTAGAATTTAGATTCAATATATCATTATCAGTTCGTAAGGTATTAACTATTAAGAATGTCTCGTGAATTGAAAGAGACTAAGACTACATTTTTTAAACAAACATAATGGATGAGACATCAATCTCTCATATATTAATAATATATGTGTGTGTGTGCGTGTGTAACAAATGTTTCATTCTTAAACTTAGGTAAGTATTTCTCTCACAACGTCTGGGTAGGTTTTTACAAGTAAGAATGCATATATTAATGGATAAGATAATTATTTTTTTGCTAATGTTGATATCCAAACCTCTTTTACTATCTAATTATTTTTTGTGTTAACACAATGATACAACGGAAGAAAATGAATAAGTTATTACAACTGTCTTCCATGAAGGTAGAGAAAATATTATGGACTTATATTCTATTTTCAAAATAATAGTAGTACTAAAAATACTTTTTATATTTATGTTTAATTCTTGTTTTATTTATCGTCTAATGCTTTGATAATCTTGATTTACATGATAAATTAATTTGAAAAGTAGCCGTATTTTATTGAAATATATGATGATACACAATTTTTTATATCCACCATATACATCTAATCTTAAATATTAATATAAAGTATTGCTTTATTTGTTATCAAAAAAAAGTATTGCTTTATTTAATATTTTTATAATAATAGATGAACTATTAAGATTCTATATATTTCTTAATAAAGGATTACATAGATTATTTATGAAATTACATAGATATTTAAATTGTGTTTATGGACCACAAATTATAAAGGAAAAAAATGTCATTTCTGAAACTAAAAGTTAAGTTCTTAACGTTTTCACAAATTTTCCAAATGATATTGACATTGCAACCATACTAAGTGCCTTCTTGCTGGCTGTTTGGTAATGGGAAATTTTTGATGATTGATAACACAAATGCCATTTCAATTGGACAAAATTTTGTTACAATTTTACTCAATATTGATTTATTGGATAAGAATTTTGATAAATTCATCATTGGATTACATTTTTTTTTAATATCTTTAGTGGTTGCAAAATTTCTAAGATCAAAGACCAATAATTATATATGTCATTAATCAAATGTATTCTTTTTCTTTCCTCCATCGGAGGAAATGTACAGGCAACTTCAAAGTGGACTCTCATGTACACACGTCAGTCAGCATCCTCACTTTTCTTTCACCCAAACTCCATTTCATGATTAATAATTTCTTTTCAAAACATTTAATTATTGCTTCAACAAATAGATAATTAAAAATACCTGTTTTGCTTGCTGCATTCATGACTCAACTTCACTAATCACTACATGACAACATTTATCCCCTAACCTTTTGTACAAGGACAAATAACACGATGAAATCCTCGTGTATAATGTTCTATTATAATAAAAATATAAACAATTAAGGGCCAATATATGAAGGGAGATCTCTACGTGTCTGTTTGGATTGATTTTTTTGTTAATTTGTTTATTTTATTAAAAAAAAGGTAAGAATATAATTATAACTAGAAAAAAATGAGGTTTTAAAAAATTGTATACAAGTAAATAAGAAAATAATTTTAAACAAAGTTTAGATACAAACTTAATTGTAGCTAGTGACTACAACCCCACTAAAAATATTAACATGACTATATATTTTAAAAATCTAACATTTGGATTGTATATATATTCTTAACACACGTCAAATTTCATGCTAATTAGATGTTATTTACTATTCGATCTATAAACTTATTTTTTAAGCATAAACTTAGACTACAAAATTTTGAAATTTAAACATTTGATTGATAATATAGTTATTAATTTTTGATCTTATAGAAATTTTACAACCATGATTAATATAAGAAGAAAATATTATCTAAATATGAATTTGTCAAAATTCATATCTAATAAAAATATTTTTAGTAGAATTATAGTTATTGGCTATAATCAAGTTTGTATCCAAATTTTGTCTATAAATTTTTTTAAAGAATAATTCAAATGACAAAGCACGCGATTGTGCTCCCGTAACCCTAGTGTAAGCTCAAAGGACAACTGCAACATATAATATTATAATACAAACTTAGTTGTAGACTACAACCCCACTAAAAATATTAATATGACTATATATTTTAAAAATATAACATTTGGATTGTATATATATTCTTAACACACATATCAAATTTCATGTCAATTAGATGTTATTTACTATTCCATCAATAAACTTATTAATTAAGCATAAATTTAAATTACAAAAATTTGAAATTTAAATATTTGATTGATAATATAGTTATTGATCTTTAATCTTCTAGAAATCTTGCAACTATGATTAATATAAGAGTAAATGTTATCTAATTATGAATTTATTAAAATTTATATCCAATAAAAATATTTTTAGTAGAATTATAGTCATTGGCGCCTAAAATCAAATTTGTATAAGTGCATGCGATTCTCTTAGTCAAAATCCAATGTTCATATTATACATTATCGTAGCACGTAGGACTCAGCATGTACACAAAAAGTAAGGTCGCATTTTTCTTATCTTTTTTTAACAGTGCAATGACCACATATGGCTTATACCAATTCTTCCATATTTGGTAGGTCCGAGGTACAATTTCTTTTGGGATTCAGCCTATACATTACATTGAAATTTGGATAGTTCCTTCCTCATACTTGTAAAGAAAAGGAGGAACTATTCAGTTAAATTATTAATAATGGGGCCATTACTTATTCACGATTCAGCTCCCTTAGTTTGTCGTGTAAGCTTTATCCAATCATTCCATGTGTTATGTGTCATATGCGTTTGGTGATTTCGAATCAAATAGGCCCGTATACAAGTCATTGTTTTCTTTTTCTTTCTTGCTGAATAGTCATAGTTTTCTTTTCTTTCTTTCTTTTTTTGGTTTAACAAGTGATTTACAGTCAATCACTTGTTAAACCAAAAAAAGAGAAAGAAAAGAAAACTATGACTATTCAGCAAGAAAAAGAAAACAATGGCTTGTAAATCACTTGTTAAACCAAAAAAAGAAAGAAAGAAAAGAAAACTATGACTATTCAGCAAGAAAAAGAAAACAATGACTTGTATACGGGCCTATATAGAGGAGAGAGAGGGAGAGAGAGAGATGCAGTTTTAAGACAAAAACATACCACAAACTTAAATAAAAAAATTCATAAAATATTTTTAAAAACAAAGAGAAATAAATAAGTCATGTAAGATTATAAAATTTTAGATTCATATATTTCGATTTTTTTTAAAAAATCAACCTAGCTGTCTCTGCACCCTCCCGGGGGAAAAAAAGAAGAAGAAAAAAGCAAAAACGAATCATTTGAGATGAGAAGTGGAAAATGATGAAGAAAGGAAGAGTACTTAATAAGTTGAAGAGAAAGTAGACAACATGGGACAAACAAATAGCTGTTAAAGTTGTTTAGGAAGTTGTTAAGAGTCTTGATCATCACCTTACAAATAAAAGAAGCAATTATTTTATTCCGTTTAGCTTTTTTTTCTTGGGTTAAAATTCTATTAGAGGAAGGAAAATAATAGAGCTCTACAATTACTTTAGGACTTGACTTAGGTTCGGTATCGAGTTGCACTAGATCCATTCAGAACACGTGTAACTAGACACCGAACCCGATGCTTACTCATTACTTTAGTCCTATAGGTGGAAGTAGGAATAACAAATAAAGCCACAAAAAGAGACAGCCTGGGTTAAATGAATAGGATCCCCTTGACCTAACTTTATAGTGTACTTTACAAAACAAAGTAAAATTCCTCAACGTACCTAGGGTTGGCCGAAGATGCTCTCAAATGGTAAAATGACTAAAATCAGTGAAATTTTATGTGGGGGAAATCTTCAAAGTAACCCATCGGTTTTTTAGGGGGAGGACTGTGTAATTTGGCCGAAGGGAATGACTGGCCTTTTTTAAAGGAAGAGTCTTTTTTTTTTTTTTTCCCCTCTCCTTTGCTTGTATGTGTGATTATTTCTAAAAAAAAAAAAAAAAAAAAAAAAAAAAAAAAAAAAAAATTGACAAAAAATCAAAATGATAGAATGATATCATACTGGGTAAACAAATATAATTGTCAACAAAAGAATTGTGGAACGTTTATGAACAAAGAAGGAAAGAAATTTTGATTTTGCATCTCCTTTTTTTTCCCTAATTAATATCAATATTTATGTCAAAAAGAAATAAAAAAATGGAAGTTTATATGATGTGCCAAAACATTAGTATTTTACTAATCCTGCCAATTCTTGGACCAAAGAGAAGATGGAACAAAATCCACCTAGGTTTATGATTAGTAGAAAATGATGCTTGTGCTAGATGGAAGCATAAATGCAATGCGTTCATTTTTCGTGAAACCAAACCGTTAAAATTGGGAGATTTTTTTTTTTTTTTTTCAATTATCTTTTGGTTAGAACTTAATTTAAAACACTAAAAATCAACCACCAGCCTATTAAAATTTGAACCTTGAAAACTCATTCAACCACAAAGTCTCCGTAAAATTTTGGACTAATAATGGGAATTAGAAATAACACAAAACATGGTTAGTTTTGCTTAGAAGAATTTAAGCTCTATGTATGGGAAATTAATATTAGGAAAGTAAGATAAAAGGGCCTTTTCATTTTCATTGATATATATAGTGGGTATGACAAGAGAGAGCAAATTATAATAAAAAAGTAACTTATGTAAAAGAGAAAAAAAAAAAAAAAATAGCAAGGATTTGGTAGGACGTGTGGGCTTCAATTGTTTGGTTCCACTCGCCACTGCCATATGCCTCCAAACCACCCAAATTAGAAAAGAGCAAATAGTTCGTTTGGGGCTTTAATTGTGGAGAGAAAGATTTACCATATGTTTGTTTTATTTATACACAGTTTTTTTAAAAAGTATAATGTATTACTTTTTGTTTTATTTAAGAGGGACATAATAGTAAATTTATACAAACTTTATTTTCAACCAAACCAAAAGGTTTTTCATCCCTTCACTTTCCCACCCTCTCAACTAAATACAAATGATGAAAACTAAAAATTTTTTTATCCTCCCATTTTTTCATCCTCCCTCTACTTTCTATCCTCTCATTTTTCCATCCTCCCAACCAAACGGACCCTTAAGGCTATAAACTTTTAAGATGGTGCAAAAGAAATATGAGTTACGTTTGGTTGGTCAGTCCACCTAGAAAAAAAAAACCAAATATTGTTGAAGCGTAAAGGCACACCCAAATAACATATCAGCCCCGGAAGAAATAGAAGAGAGATAAAATGTTATCGATTGATATTATTCTTTTATGAAATGATTTATATTCTTCTAATTATTTTTATTATGCATTATATTTTCCAAATTTCTTTTGGTATAATTAAAATTTTTATGCTTCAAAGTTATTATTCAAATTCTCATTCTCAAGAGTTTCTCCAAAAAAAAAAAAAATTCTCATTCTCAAGGAGTTTATTATGATAACCAAACGGACCCTTAAGACTATAAACTTCTAAGATGGTGCAAAAGAAACACTGAGTTACGTTTGGTTGGTCAGTCCACCTAGAAAAAAAAAACCAAATATTGTTGAAAGCAGCCAAAGGCACACACCCAAACAACATATCAATATGTCGGAAGAAATAGAAGAGAGATAAAATGTTTTTCGAGTTGATATTATTCTTTTATGAAATAGATTTATATTCTTCTAATTATTGTGTCATGCATTATATTTGCAGAATTTCTTTGGTATAAGTAAATTTTTATGCTTCAAAGTTATTATTTAAAATTCTCATTCTCAAGGAGTTTATTATGATAACCAAACGGATCCTTAAGGCTATAAACTTTTAAGATGGTGCAAAAGAAATATGAGTTACGATTGGTTGGTCAGTCCACCTAGAAAAAAAAAACCAAATATTGTTGAAAGCAGCCAAAGGCACACACCCAAACAACATATCAATATGCCGGAAGAAATAGAAGAGAGATAAAATGTTTTCGATTGATATTATTCTTTTATGAAATGATTTATATTCTTCTAATTATTGTTATTATGCATTATAGTTTCCAAATTTCTTTTGGTATAATTAAATTTTTTATGCTTCAAAGTTATTATTCAAATTCTCATTCTCAAGGAGTTTATTATGATAACCAAACGGACCCTTAAGGCTATAAACTTTTAAGATGGTGCAAAAGAAATATGAGGATTACCGTTGATTTAGTCTGATCCACCTAGAAAAAAAAACCAAATATTATTTGAAAGTAGCCAAGGCACACACCAAACAATATATCAATATGTCGGAAGAAATAGAAGAGATAAATGTTTTCGATTGATATTATTCTTTTATGAAATGATTTATATTCTTCTAATTATTGTTATTATGCATTATATTTTCCAAATTTCTTTTGGTATAATTAAATTTTTTATGCTTCAAAGTTATTATTCAAATTCTCATTCTCGAGGTTTATTATGATAATAAAACGAATGCAAAGTATAAACTTTTAAGATTGTGCAAAGAAATATGAGTTACGTTTGGTTGGTCAATCACCTAGAAAAAAAACCAAATATTATTTAGAAACGTAAAGCCACTGGCACCCAAACAACATATCAATATGTTGGAAGAAATAGAAGAGAGATAAAATGTTTTCGATTGATATTATTCTTTTATGAAATGAATTATATTCTTCTAATTATTGTTATTATGCATTATATTTTCCAAATTTCTTTTGGTATAATTAAAATTTTTATGCTTCAAAGTTATTATTCAAATTCTCATTTTCAAGGAGTTTATTATGATAACCAAAACTTTGAAAGTGGAATCACAGACTCTGAGAAGAAGCAAGAAGATTCACAGGTTCACTGTTCCAACGGTCACAAGAGCAACGGTAACATTGTTTAAAAAGAGCTGAGCTTAAAACGATGGTGTTTCATTAAATGAGGAACGGCTTCGTTTTACTCACGCGTGTTTATTCAAGATCCCAGGCGACGTCGTTTTGGCGTAGCTTCTCTTCCTCAACAAGTCTGGAATTGCTCTGTTCTTCTCATGTCTCACAAATCCAGATATTTCTCATAGTGATTGCAGATATTTTGTTTATGATGTACAGCTGTACTTTCTGTTAGAGTTTGTTAGATTAGAATCTTCTAGAGTAGTTACTATCTATGTAATGTATAAATAGAGAGTGAGGGTTATGTATTCATTTGAGAAAGCTTGAATAAAAATCTCAGTTTGTTTTCCTCATCTCTGGTTCTCTCACTGATTCACCATCGATAAACCTTCGAGCTTTCTTTTCTTTCATGGTATTCAGAGCCTGAATCCATGGCTTCCTCTACTCCTACAAGCACGAACAAGCCATGGCAGAGAATCTTGATAGTCCCACACTCACTAGCTATATTTGCCTTTGGCAATAAGCATTCCAATAATCCTCAACCTCAGTCACAATGAACCCGATGCTTACTCATTACTTTAGTCCTATAGGTGGAAGTAGGAATAACAAATAAAGCCACAAAAAGAGACAGCCTCCTGGGTTAAACGAATAAGATCCCCTTGACCTAACTTTATAGTGCACTTTACAAAACAAAGGAAAATTCCTCAATGTACCTTGGGTTGGCCGAAGATGCTCTCAAATGGTAAAATGACTAAAATCAGTGAAATTTTATGTGGGGGAAATCTTCAAAGTGACCCATCGGGTTTTTAGGGGGAGGAATGTGTAATTTGGCCAAAGGAAATGACTGGCTTATTTTAAGGGAAGAGTCTTTTTCATTTTTACGTAAATTATGCCTTGAATTCAAGGTTTTTGGTATGCATGCCTAGAGCTGTCCCTCTTGACTATAGTCCAGGAGCCCAAACTTAGGAAAAAAGGCCTAAGCCCCAACTATGGGCTTACTCAATCTGAGCCCCTCCAATTCCATTAACAAGATTCAATAGACATTTGAACAAACACATGATAAGATAAAGTCTCTGAATTTAGTAAGGATGTGGTGGAAAATTTATGTTTTACACCATTCAATAATGATTGTCATATTAGCATTTTACTTAAAATTCAATATATCCTACCACACCTAATAACATCTCAATAAATTCTCAATTTGATTGAATTTATATATGAGTATTAGAATTGATTGGGTGTAATTGTGCTTATTCTTAAATATGTAATAAGATAATGTGGTATGTGGGATTAGAGAGGTAAAACATGGGTTTTATATCACGTCCTTACATAATTTAATTTCTAAGAGGAATAAGCAAGCTTTGATTTGGCATTTTTTAATATAAATGGGATGAGTTTATGATGCAATTCCTAGAATTTAATAGGGTTTTGTATGTAAAATAGTTAAAGGATTTGGGATGGAAGAACTTGATTTCTTCCCAAATCTGACCCATTATCATTCCTTTAAAAAAAAAAAAAAAAAAAAAACAAAACAACTCAATTATTTGGGGAAAGAAAAATAACATCTACAATAAAATTAGTTCACACAAAATTGCACAATTTCTTTCTTACTATTGCAAATTTGGTATATTTGATGGTAAATAATATCAATTTGAGATGAAACCCTTATTTTCTAGTGTAAATAAGTATTTGACTCCTTTATAAATAGTAAAGGAACAAGAACAACTGTACATGGTGGGTTGACTCTTGTAATCAACAAGTGCCAAACAAATATTGTAAATAGTTAAAAAAAAAATTATTATTATTCTTTTGTATTTTTAGCATCTATTGTACTACAAGGACATTTGTCTATAGGTTGTATCATCAGTAAACTCATTCATTTTCCACTCAATTGTCTATCATATAGGAGATTCTTAGCCTATTAAATGATCTACATTATAGATTAAAAAAAAATTACCGATAATACATAAGAACATAAACATGGATGGGATGACCATTTGAGTGGCAGTGGTTGAATACTCAGATCAGTAATGCTTGTGTTTTGATTGTTGGCTGCATTTACGGGTCTATGTATATAAAAAGAAGGTATTGCTATTAAATGAAATCCTCAACAAAACTAACATATTAGGATTCAAATGAAAGTTCAGTGATAATGACATCTTTTATGATGCCCTTATTAGTGATTCAATCCCCTACTTCCCTCTCCCCTAGTATAGTAGTGTTAGTGATAGATGCATGTAAAAGTAACGTTATTTCGATTACAACTTTACCATATTAACAAGTTGTGGAAAACTTACACCTTTGGCATTATTATTAGCATAATATATGAGTTATCACAAAAATTACTATGAGTATGCCATTTACACGACTAGTAACCATGGAAAAATGATACTATCTATCTGATACATATAATTGGAAAATGATACAAGTTGTGGTACTCTATCTTCTCACATTTATAATGGATTCTACCATAAATTTTATTAGTAGAATTTATCATGAATGTGAGAGTGAAGAACATCACGTTATCGTACTTAAAAAATACTTAATACTTACCTCATATAATCATCAGTCCACATGGGATGGACCCCACAAGCTGATTCATTGAGAAATGTGGTTACATGCATCAGATACATAATATATCATTAAACATCCAATAGGTAAAGAGATATTAAAAACAAAAAAACAAAAACAAAAACAAAAAACAACCTTGGACACATAGATCTTCTTAAGAGGCCTCTCAGTGTTTCTGGGCCTGTTCGGCCGGCCCAATACTCACTACATTTAGATTTTTTTTTTTTTTTTTTTCTCATTTTTTAGATGCACTCCACCGCCGCATATTTTATCCACAGATAGAGAAGAAGAGAGCAGAGTGCATTGGAGTTGGAGTTCGTGAAGTCGGCTGGGTAATGCTAACTTCCCAGGCGGGTGAGCAAACGAAAACATGGTGGCCCTCACAGCGAGCTTCGCAGCAGCACCATCAGCAGCAACAATTACAATGGCGATGACGAAGAAACGCAGTAGTGGGGCAGTGTGTTACGCTGAGTTGTCGTTCCCTTCGTTTCTCCCGAAACAAGTGGAGAATATCGAAGACACTTTCGCTCGTAAGCTCGCCACGAGGATTGACAGACTTCCTGTACCTGTACGTAAACTCTCACTCTTCTTGTTTGCCCTTAGAATTTTGTAGCATTGTTTAATATTTTAGTGTCCTGTGTAAAACAATGCTAAAGTATGATACTATATATTACTACCTAGAACATTATTTTATACTTTGTGCATATGTGTGCGTGTGTTTGATTCACTTTGTCCATTTCATGGTTAAGGTTTTTAAATAAAAGAGAGACCTAACATGCATTGCACTTTAAATAAAAGTTGAAACTGGACAAGTGCTTTGGGGCATAAAAAAAAATGGAATAGGAGTAGAGTTTTTCAAAATTGCTTTTCTTAACTTAAATTAAAATAAGGGTAGTCACAAAGAGATAATATTTATCTTTCGAATAAGATTTCTCAAATACTTTCGCAACAAATTATAAGTAGTAAGTTTTTTTTTGTTCTAATTTATATCTATTATTGAAATTACTTTTTTGTCTACCAATAACAACTTGTAACAATCTGCTGCTTATTATTTGCTGTGAAAGTGTTTTGAAAACGTTGTAAACATAACATTTCTCTTCAAATGAGCTAAAAGATAAGTTAGAAAAATTATCAATATTATGTGTAAATTCATCTGTCAAAGATCATACTACCCATTATTGGGTGTGTTCATTTGGAACATTCCAAAATAGAATTGAGAACTAACAAAATAGATGGGATGAATGGAATTAAGAGAATATTTAACTATTATTTTAACATCGGCCAAGCCTTGCATTCCCCTTTTTCCCAAAACTATTCATGCATTTACTTATTTCCTAGACATTTTCTATTTATTATTGATTTTTAGGAGACTTATTGTCCATCTAATTTTAAGGTATGTTAACAACTTAACTCTAGAAGTACAGTATATATATATATATATATATATATATATATATATATTCTATTAGCTATACATTATGCATTAGGTGGAATAGCAATACATAATGAATAAACATCCTTTGTCCCAACGTGGGTGTTCCATTTTATACTCTACCAATTGCTGCCCGCCACTTCTCCTGGTTTTTCTTTATAAATTAATTGAAGTATAAAGTTAAAAAAAAATATATCTGACACATGTCATACTATAGTTGGTAGAGTATAAAGTGGAACACTCTTAGCAGGATGGAGGATTTTTCTTCAATCGTAACATACTTCCCGTAGTTTCTACTTGAGCCTACTTGACTCCCAAGATATAATATTTCCTATTTGTGACTGTATATATCCTTTTTAATACAATGTGCCTGCCAAAAATTGCAGGTCAGCTTCTCGGATAATAGTATCATGAGTAGTTGTGTGAGGCCATTAATACAGAGCAAGACAAGTCCAGTGGTTCTTCTCCATGGTTTTGACAGGTCTTTAGCATTACTGTTTTGAAAGATGTCATTTGCTTAATTTGTCTATGGAGTTCACCACTAGATCTTATTATTCAGCTCCTGTTTAGAATGGAGGTACACGTATCCGTTGCTTGAGCAGGCTAGTTTAGAGACTTGGGCTGTGGACATACTTGGTTGGGGTTTCTCTGATTTAGGTTCGTTTTATCTGCTCGTGTGTGTGTGTATATATGGGTTTTTTGGCCTATTAGCAAATTAGCATTTACATGGGCTCTAGACATACTAGGCATATCCTTTCTCAAACTAAAGCTTTGTTATTGTTGCGTGTTTACTCTTTTTTAAGAAAAAATGCCTTGTTTCTTGTTTCACGTGTCAGAAAGGCTTCCACCATGTAACGTGGCATCTAAGCGTGAACACTTTTATCAGGTACTTCTTATTGGTTCATGGATGTCTTTTATTCTTGTGTATATGAAGGAAATCTTATCACCAAATTTGTATTGTGATGAAAGCTTAAATATAATAGGAAGCCTAAAACATACATATGACACTTTGACAGCTTATTTGCGTGTCCTTTATAAGTGATATGGCTAAGTTTTTCTGGCATTGTTATGAAGCTTTGAGTCAATATATTCTTTGTATTAGTTTAAATAAAATTGACAGTCAATTGCATGTTTGCTTTTTATGGGCATATCATCATGTCATTGGCAGAAGAACCTATCTCCAGTACATAATGATAGCACCTTGTTTACATACATCATGTTTTATCCTTAATTGGATTTATCTCATCTTATCTCGACAACAGCTTTGATACATCAAAAAAGACGTATTACTTATATGACCTCTTATTTGCATGTCCTTTATAAGTTAGTGATGTGGCTAAGTTTTGCTGGCATTGTTATGAAGCTTTGATTCAATATATTCTTTGTATTAGTTTAAATAAAATTGACTGATCGTGCATGTTTGCTGGGCATATCATCATCATTGGCAGAAGAACCTATCACCAGTACATAATGATAGCACCTTGTTTACATACATCATGTTTTATCCTTAATTGGATTTATCTCATCTTATCTCGACAACAGCTTTGGAAATCACACATCAAAAGGCCAATGATAACATATGACACTCTTATTTGCATGTCCTTTATAAGTTAGTGATGTGGCTAAGTTTTGCTGGCATTGTTATGAAGCTTTGATTCAATATATTCTATTAATCAGTTTAAATGAAATCGAGAATCCATTGCATGTTTGAGTTTTGTGGGCATATCATTGGCAGAAGAACCTATCTCCAGTACATAATGATAGCACCTTGTTCACATACATCGTGTTTTATCCTTAAATGGACTTGTCTCATCTCAACAACAGCTTTGGAAATCACACATCAAAAGGCCAATGATATTGGTTGGACCAAGCCTTGGTGCTGCTGTTGCAATTGACTTTGTAGCTAACCATCCAGAAGCCGTGAGTATATTGAATAATTGAACTTATGATTATGAACCTCGATCCACCCTCTAACGTTCTATGACACATCATTGTTTCTAGTTCACCTTTTTCAGGTTGAAAAGCTGGTTTTAATTGATGCAAGTGTGTATGCAGAAGGCACAGGAAATCTAGCAACTTTACCCAGAATTGTAGCATATGCTGGGGTGAGTCTTTCCATAAATCTATAAGTCCAGACTACTAACGATTTTAAATTATTTCTGCTATCAAAATTTATTTAAGGCCATCACGTCATAAAATTCATGTTTTTTTTTCCTCATTGCCTGAGCCTTAACTTATATTAATATTGTTTTATTTAGAGGTTTCCTTTCTGTTAGTGATGTCTTCAGTCGATTTATCTATTTTTATTGTTAAGTACACATGCACTACTCAAATGGCATCTCTCCTCCTTATAGGAATAAGCTGGAGGTGAGATCATGGCTTCTTCTTCTTCAAAAATATTATATTATTCTTTATACAAACCACCTGAATACTTTCCCTCATATTGCCACTATCCAACTCAACACCCTCTGCGTGAGTGCTTAGCCACCCATGATCCCTTTAGTTAATCATTGATTATGATGCTTGTGTTTAGATGCTTGTGTTTAGATGTTAATGTGGACTCATTTTTTCATCATATATAAAGCTTGTATACTTGATTCTCAAATGTCGATACATAGTAATGCTTCAGGCTTTTCTATGAGAGGCTTCAGAAACAGGAGAATTCTCAAATAATTTTGATCAGATATAAGCTTCGCATCATGCTATTCTTATTAATTTACCTGAAGGAAAATTACCAAAAATTGAAACTTTCTAGTTTCTGAGGTCCATCAGGTTTACAAGAGTTGATAGTGGATAATATATGTAGTGAGTTGTTACCTTCAATTCAGGGATATTTAGAGGTTTTCCAACCAAATATACAACTGTTGCCTCTTGCTTTTTGGACTTGCCTGCAAAAATGCGATAGAGGAGGAGCAAGCCTTATAATTGCCTCAGAACCTTGCATTTTGGATTTTTTATTCATGGTTCACCTTGTGCAATCTGTAATTCTAACATTTTTAATTACATATGAAAGTGGCTCAGAATTAACCATTAAACATCAAAGATCAACTAAAGCGGGTGATATGTTCTGGTTTTGGTATGCTATCCTTTTATTCATCACCTAACATTATAAAAACTGTTGATTGTATTTTCTTCTTTAACAGCACCTATTATGACTAAGTACTTTGCAATAATGGATTCTAGTATGTTGCTGATACAAATGCAAAGTAGATAATATGACCATAATTGTCTTAAAAAGAAGAAGTTAGATGTTAAAATTTAAAAGCAAAGCAAAATAAGCCTTCTTTAGTTATGCCTAACCCTTTTTTTGGGGGTGGGGTGGGGGAGGTTGTATTATACATTAATTAACAATGACTGTGGGCACTCTTTTTGGATCAGGTTTATTTATTGAAGAGCATCCCGCTGCGCTTATATGTAAATGTTTTGGCCTTTACTGGCATCTCATTTGGTACCAGCTTAGATTGGACTAATGTGAGTGTATACTCAGAAAAAGTTCTAGTTGTTATAAAAATATGGGGTGCTGCATTGGTGATCTTGGATCTAATGATATTTTTTTCCTGTTATCTTATCTAGGTGGGCCGCTTGCATTGTCTATATCCTTGGTGGGAAGATGCAACTGTGGATTTTATGATTAGTGGGGGTTATAATGTTAGTGCACAGATACAACAGGTATATTCCGAATTGCGTTGCCATTTAAATCAACAAATGTTATTGTGTTGTTTTGTCCTGTATATACAAAAGAGGACCCTTGTTATAAAACAAATGGAGTGGGAACAACGCCTAGAGAAGGAAAAACTTAAGTTTGAATATAACAGATATCTATGGACTATGGTGCATGTGAAGGAGAACATTTGATGGTTCATGGAAAAGGACATTGTGTTCAAGAGCTCATAGATCCTTCATTCATTTTCAAGCATTTCATTTCTCTTATTGCATGATCTTTTTAACTTTCCGGTGCCTCAAAAGATGGTCAATAAAGCCCCGCAGCAACTTCTGAATGATCTCCAACATGGGAAATTTAATTGGCAGATGCAACTGCCTTGGTTTTTTATCTTGCTCGTTAATTTGTGCTGCTCTTCCCAATCTCTTTTCTGGATCCTTAAGATCTTTGAGAATTTTTTTTATTTTAAATAACAATAATAATCATTTTTATTAGAGGAAATTTCCAACCCCCCCCCCCCCCTCTCTCTCTTTTGCTGGTGTAAGAACATGTGGCAGGTGTCCATGCATAAGTTTGGTAGATCTAAGCATGAAATTTACTACAAGTTGCTTGTCTTCCTCATATATCATGGAGTTGCTATTTTGAGCTCTAAGTTGTTAAATAGAATTATCCATAACAAGATTATGTATAGTTGTACTATTTGTGTATGAGAGAGAGAGAGAGAGAGAGAGAGGATTCTGATGGGAGTGTTCGTTAAATTTTGTGTGGGAATGAATCTGCCTTTAGTTCCAGAAGAAGGTTTATTGGCATATACTAAGCTGTGTTTGTGTTTTTACCTCTTCACCCCCACCCCTCTGCCCCCTTTTAATGACAATTTCATATCTCAATCGAACGCCACAAAATTTTACTCTCTGAAAATGCTGTTTTCAATTTTATTTGCCAGGTAAAGCAGAAGACACTTATCATTTGGGGTGAGGATGACCAGATCATTAGTAACAAGCTTGCAGTGGTTAGTGTATTTTATGGATATAAAGCATAGAATGCAACTGATAAGTAATGGAAAACATGCTCAGGATTCAGTTGGAATAACAGATTTGCTTAATTCTTTGATGCATTATGTAGAGACTGCACTGTGAACTGCCAAATGCAACTATACGTCAAATACCAGATTGTGGTCATCTTCCTCATGTCGAAAGGCCCAACTCAGTTGCCAAATTGATTGTGGATTTTGTTCAAGAAGATTGCTATAAAGAGATTGAATGTGTTTCCCAATATTGAAGTTCACTTTCCACTAGTTCAAGGGAATTTTTGTAAATGTAAAAAACTATCATAATTTGCATTCCATTTTTGCTTGAAGGTGACAAGCCATCTTTTATATTATTTGTTAGGCAAGAAACTTATTCGTAATAGACATAGATGCTGCCAGTCATTTTATTTGTATGCATTAAAACTGAATTAAACATATAACTTATTAACTACGTCCTGCGTAGAAAACTATTATTATTATCAATTTCACATCCATGTGATGCTTCAATTACCCATTCCGGAGTTGCTTTGATTTTAGGGACTAGTCTTAATTTCCTATATTTGCATCCTATTGTTTTCTTACCAAAATGGAATCTGCATCCTATTGTAAATTTCTTGCTTTTTTCTACAAATTGATGAGGAAGTTGGATAGAAGCACAATCCTGCATACTTCAGTATGTAAATGGTTTAGTGCTTTTCAAGACTCAAAGGACTCCCGTTATCATTGTTATGTGTATCCTGTTTTAGTAATCAAAGTTTTAGTTTCGATGAGAAATATTAGCACAATAACCTTATCTTGTTAAGAGTTTTTCAAAAAACTAATTTACACTTTAATTATGTGGCAACTTTGATTAGTAGTCTGTTTAAGCTGACCCTAAAATTGTTGGAATTGAAACTTGAAACACTATTACGAGCCTTTATGTATATGACACTGTAGGTTATATATAAAAGTAGGGCCTTTCAAATTCCTGGGGCTACAACTGGCCAGGAATCATTTTCATTGGAAGGAATGGCAAAGATTGTATTAAAACATCTACCAGTGTTTTGAATGTGTGATATACTTGATGTTTTAGCAACATGTCTAGAATATGCTGATGATGAAGCTTGGGACTACAACTCTTGTTGAACAAGATTTTCACATTTCACATGAACAAATAGACCAAAACACATACAAATGCTCTTCTTTTCCTTTTATGAGCAGATGAATATGAATGCAATGCTTTCTGTATGTGAAGGATTCATGCTCTACCATTAACTTACATATCATCTCACCCAGTGGTTGGCTGCCATGATTCCCTGGATTATGGGAAGTCATTTTAAGTTTAGGATTAATTACAAGTTTTGATACTTTAACAACACTGTCCAAATTAAGAGGGGAAAATATGAATTTTACGCTTTTTAGAATAAAAATGTTACCATTAGACATTAAAGGTCCCACTACTCATTATCATGCAACCGAGTGAGTCTATTGTATTATCACAGATTTTTCATTTTAGAACATTGTGAGGAGTCACTGAGTTGTAAATCATTTGATTTGGTTGGTAGTTCACGAGTCTCTCTCAAGTTTAACACTGTTAAGCCAAAACATATGATCGATTGCATTTTTAAATCCAGATATATGGCCATACGTCCAAAAACAATTATTCCGACAGGGTTTGACGCGGTGGGCTAACCATGAATTAATGAATTAATGGCTCAGAAGGTTAAATGACTTAAATCTCTTTCCAGTGATGTTAGAAGCATAATTTTGCCACGCCTCTTTTGTCCCTCTCTTTAACTTTTATATAAAGAAAACAAATATCAAAATAAGCTGCCAAGTATCCAAAAATGAGCAAGTGAGCAAAAATTGTTTAGCATTTCATCTTTCCGACCTCCAGGTTTCCGACATAGACATGCCGCCTCTTTTCTCCCTCTTTAAACTTACGTATGAAAACAAATATCAAATAAGCTGCCAAGTATTTTTTGCCTTTCATCAAAAGTGCACCTAGATTGGTGCAAATAGAAACGTCTGGGAGATGGGTAGTGCGTCCTGTTTTTACCAAAAAATAAAAGAAAGAAAAGAAGTGTGTCCTCCTTTTTCTGTCTGATAAGTGAAATTTGTCAAAAAGATCAACAAAAACGTGTTCAAATCACATTATTCTAGCTATATCGGATCCCTCCACAATAAAGGTTCCTTTTTCCTTCTCCTTGACTCTGATGGTAAACAAAATTAGAAAATACATGACACAATAACATTAAGAACACATTTGACGAAGAATGCATGTGATTTGTGATTAATCTGTTGGGGACCAATAGATGTTTTGTGGCTTTATTGTTGCTTGTAGCAACAAAAACATGCTCAAATCAAGCACCAAGATAAAGAAATTATTGCCAAGAACCATAACACCGAAAAGCATGAACAATGATTTTTAATTGGCTAAAGTAATTAACTAATAAGTAGGTGGGAGTGGATGAGAATTCCATTAAACTGAAAAATACTGCCTCTCTAGATATACAAAAAGGAAAAATCTAAAAGAAGAGATCAGGTTCTTCTACCTATGTGATCATATCACTACTCAAGGAATCAAATTCATCAGCAACAGCCCAGCTCTTTTTTTTTTTTTCTTTTTTTTTTTTCACATAGGAGGAAGACAGCAGAAAAAAGAAAAAAAAAAAATTCCTTGAGTGGAATTGCCTCTAGATGATTCCAAATTACAAACTAGGCTCTATCACGGTCACATCTTGTCCACACATCTTTTGAACTAGGTGTAGTATTATCAGGCCCACAACAACACTGCCCAAAGGGTCAGGCCCAGAGAAAAGAACAGGATAGTGCCTCTAGTGATGAGAGGTAGAGGTAGCACTTGAGTCATTGATGCCAGTATTGCCACTTCCTGTGGAGCTGATTCCTGAGCCGAATATACTAAAGGAGTCGTGATGCTTGTGGTTGGAGTTGTAGTTGTGGTTGTTACTGTTTATTTCGAACAAAGAAAAACAACAATGTATATTAACCTCAAAACCATACTTAATTGTGATCAGATTTAAATAATTAAAAAAACAAACAAACCATTCATACTACCAAAACTTACAAACAATTTGTCCTGCAAGCTTAAGCCCTTAGGAAAGTATGAAATTTAATTATCTAACTATTATTCTGACACTTTTCATTACTGATTGGGCCTTAACTATCGTAATAAGTGGCAACATGGGGAAGTTGAAAATATGTGATACTCATTTATCATCTAACAATTATATATGACATAAAAATATTCTATCATTTAGCATATATCATGCAGAAAATAGAAGTGAAGCTAAGATCTGGGGAGGAAGAGGACAAAAGAAATTGTGAAATATCTACATCATGAAAGCTCACCAGTTGTAATTAAGAAGCAGGCTCAGGATTGTAATGATAACAATGTGAAGATATGAAGTTGTGCTAGATCACTTTTCTGAATCACTGTCCAGAAATCATTTAATCCACCTTGAAAAAGTTAGTCTAAGTGTGCGTTTGGATATCGCTTATTTTGCTGAAAACTGAAAACAATAAAAAAAATAAGTTCTGATTACTGTTTATTACTGTTCAGCACTGTTCATTGGCCTAAATACACTGTTCATTGAACATGAACAGTGCATTAAGCGCTGGACTCAAAAAAAAAAAAAGGCCAAAAACGCAGAAGAGAGAAAACACAGACGCCAATCCAAACAAACCATAATACTAGCTAAATATCACAGAACAAAGAGCAGGGAAGTAGCTTTTCATAAGCAGAATTCATCAGTATGAAGAATCTATAACCAAAAGAAATAAAAATGATCTTCGCACACTTTTCCAAAAAAAAAGAAAAAAAGCTCTTTGGGCATGGGAAATAAGTCCCTACATAAACAAACAAAAAATTTTCCACAAATTTTAAACCAGATTCACTCCACAGAAGTGAGAAAGTTTTTCATTTGAAAATAACAACTGAAAATTTTTCCTTTCATGAGAAAATAAACCAAAAAGTATACTCAAAATGACAAAGATTTATTATTTGAAGTTAGAACTAAGAAACCATACCTGGGGCTTGCTGGATAAACACAACTAGTAGAAGCTACTGCTATATATCAATCATCCAAAAAAGAAATTGAAATTAGTAAAATATTTAGTTCACAAAAACTGCTGGTGGATGAGTGTCCAAGCCCAAAGAGACTTACTAGGGGCAGTTTGACCGACAGTGGCAGTGCCTGAGAAATCACAGCTTCCTTGAGTCTGACCCTTTTTTTGGAAATAGCTGTTCACAACATAGTAACAGTAAATTTGATGCAGAACAACCAGAACAATTGAACAATAAAATAAAAAAATTGGAAAATAAAGGGATATTACCTTGAAGTCAGCACCTAGGCTTGGCTTGGAGTCAACACCAAAACCACTAGAGTCGGCACCTAGAGATGTCTGGAGTCAACACCAAAACAAAGAAAGCAAAAGGCTACTTTTTTTCATTCATCTAAATTTTCAACTATCTCCAAAAGACTTACAATAATTTGCAGGTAAAACTAAACCCTAATTCTAATTGGCATAGGAAACCTTAATTGCCTTATTACAAAAATAACCTTGCTTTCAATATTAAAATACTAATAGCCTAATAAACTGGTAGGACCTAAAACATAAAAATACAATTGACTTGCAAACATAAATAGTACTAAATTAAAATAAAAGTCTTCTTGTGTGTTTTGCATCACAGCTCCACCTCCTCAAGCATAATCCAGTATGTAGCACCTATAGGAGAAAAATGGAAATTATTATTATTTAAAAAAAAAAAAAAAGATCAGTTAGTTCACACTCCCACCCCACCTAAAGAAGAGAGAATAGGCAAATAGTTTGCACAAGAAGTTGAGAAATCAAAGGGAAAAGGCACCATATAGTATATACTCTCCTGCACTATGTTGGCCATATGCAAAGAAAATAGATTTTTTTTTTTTTTTTGGGGGGGGATAATTACAAAGAAAAAGTTTTGTCGTTTAAATCCTTGTCAGATGGAGTAAGAGAAAACAGAAAAACTCCACACTTTCTTGAGAAAACCTTGTACCCTTTTCACTTTAGCAGGAAAGCTAAAAGAGAAAATGGCAAACATGATGTGAACCTATCCCCAAAAAACCATGAGTCGTGAGGACCCTCTAAATCTTTAAATCTGAGGTTTGGGAAAATAAAGAAAGACTCAAAAAATCCAGGAGCTTATTTGAATGGCCATAAGGGCTAAGAATGGCACGAGATACACTAGAACAGCCATGATTAATTGAAGATTGTGTTTGAAATTTATGGGAAAGTAACTATCACGAATGACAGTTGGTTGAGATTGAAACCAAGATTGGTAAGTGGGTTTGTGATAGAGAGAAAGAGTTGATTTTGAGGGCAGTGGAGATTTGCTAGACTATAGTAGGTGTGAAGTGCCAGTATCTGGTATGCTTTAGGAGGCCTTTAATGTTTTTTTTTACATCATGTATTAAACTGTTTATTTAATACTTTGTAGTTTCTACTATAAGATTATAGATATATTTTTGTTAAGAATGAGGGAGAGTGTTATGGTGAACTGAGCAAGCTGGAGTTTTTTTCATGTATTACTAGAATACCAAGCTCCCAATGTTTTGCAACAATGCTCAAATCATGGTACATCTAACTAGAATGGTAACTCTGGCAAGAGAACAACAAATTAGCAAAAGGAAGATGAAAATTTATGCATTCCAAAGGACAAAATTAAAGGGAAGATGCAATTTCACATGTTCCCGCTAAACACCATTTCAACTGATGTGTCAGGGGCAGTATAAATTTAAGCATAGCATGATCTAGGTTGACCATTACCCCCAACACTGCCACCCATAGCCCGACTGGCAGAATTGAAAAATTATTGTAAGGTGTAGACAGATAATAATTCTTATAGCCAAATGTAATGACGATGATGTTTCTGCAGCCTTTCTGCTAGAGTAGAATACATCAAACCTTATCACGAGAACTCAAGGGCATCTATTTTATTTGAACCTGAGTAATTTCGAGAGGGCAACAATAATAAGGCCAAGTGAAGTATAGAAAATTAGAATGACAATTCTAGACCTTCGCATGTGATGAATTTGCAGAACTACTGCCAAGTGCTAACAAACCGAGAGGCCAAAATTCTGATACACATATAATGCCAAAAGTAAAACACACCACCACCAATGAGATAGTAAGGAAAATGATTTTTTTTTTTTTTTTTTTTTGACAAGCTACGGTATCCAGACCTCTTCGACTATCTTACAATTTCCTCGGATGTATGCAATCCCCCGTCCCACACACACCTAATTATTACAAGGAGGAATCCCTCGGAGGTGGCCCCAAAATGTTGGCAAAGGGAAAATGAAATCAAGTGCATTAGGTTGTGCGTTTAACTTATTAGAGAGGAATAGAAAAGCAGGATAAGCTTCTAACTGCTTGTTTACGTTATTTTTGTTCTAAAAATTGAAAGTATATTGCATCCACCTGTATTTTTCAAAGACGATACCAACATAGCCACATAAAATTGTAACTAAGTACTCATTTTTGACCTTGTAATTACGAGGAAGAGGATACTGTTTGGTCAAAAGGACATTATCTTCTTTTTAACTATGCAACTTGAACTTAAATCAGTAATCTCTTGAGCGTGACCGATTAGATGTTGATCTTCATCTGTTTAAAAAAATTATATGCGACTTTTTTTTGCTAAATAAAATTGTTGGGGGAGATAACACCTTTGGAGAGACTCCAATAGAGATTAATAAAACATACAAGGACACCACTCAACCCAAAAGCTTAAGCCTATAGGTTTGGCCCAATTATGTTGTATTAACCACTCATTCTTGTCATTAGTATCCCATTTGGGACTTCACTACTTAGCTAACCACACCACACACACACGAATATTCCAACACATATGCCACTTGATAAATACATTATATGCAACACATTCAGTGATAATCAAAGGTATACAACATAACACTTTTTCCATAACAGTTTTAAAAACTTCTTACCATTAAAAGATTTTGAATTTAGCAGCAAATCAAATGACTGATTTCCTTCATTAATTTTGATTTTCCTGTACATTAATGTCCTTTCAAATTGATTGGTACCCAATCATATAAATGAGCCAGGTAATTTAGAGAGAGAGAGAGAGAGAGAGAGAAGGATGTGACAAAGACACTGAAAGATGTAAATGAAACAATAGAACTAAAGGAAGAAGACATATCTTGGCATACCTTGGCATATTTCTTTGAAGTACAATCAGGAGGTTTTCATTTTCTTCCACGATGATGGATTGAAATCAGCATCTTCATTTACAAAGGCTGGGCCATTGAAGACAAACGCATATCTGTCATGGTTCCCTGACATTCATTCACGGTTGCCTAGGATGGTGTTGGTTGGATAACATTGGTGTCGCATTTCTGGTCCATCAATAAGCATATCTACACTCATAATTTTGGTATTCCCTTGTAATCTAAAGTGATCTCACATAAGAGTCATACTCTTTGTTAAGACGATGGGCTAAGCTGGTTAATGCTGATATATATGTCCAAGTGCGAACCACTTCCACTTGTGCATCACAAGGTCTTCCCTTGTTGATCTCACATAAGAGCCGTACTATTTGTTAAGACAACCGGCGAGCTTTTTTATGCCAAAATATGCCCCACCATGGAAGTTTGTACCGCTTCTTCTTGCGCATCACAAGGTCTTCTTCCCTTGTTGATCTCACATAAGAGCCGTACTCTTTGTTAAGACGATGGGCTAGCTGGTTTATGCTGGCTTTAGTGTTTGAAACCATAGCTTCCTCTCGTGCCTCCCAGAGGACTTTCATCACCACTACTGCATATGAAATGAATTCATCTATGGTGACTCTTTTTGCTAGTAACTCACTTGGGGGATCAGTTATACGTTTAATGAATTCCATAACAGATTGAGCTTGGATCATTTCAACTCTAAAACCCCATTGACCACCATACCACAGTCCTTTGGCAAAGGGACAGCTTTGAAATAGATGTAAAACAGAATCTTCTGCTATTTCACAAAGAGGGCAATAAGCATCTTGGGTTTTGGAGCTTTCGACCAGCTTCTGCCTATTAAAGGGGAGGACCCCTGCTGCCACTCTTCTTAAAAACATTTCTAATCACGGATCAAAAGACACTTCGAATAGTCTGCACGAAATGATTTCCCGGGCCAAGGGATTATGACGAGAACATACACAGGCTACATGGACTCCACACCTTTCAATTGTAACTTCTGCTAGTTTAGGATCATAATTTGAAATTTTACATTGAAGCTTAATATTTTTCATAAAGCACAACCAATGTTGAAGCTCTACAAAGTAAAACCACATAAATGATGATGATGGATCCAAAAGAAATTGCCGACACGTGAGCCTTTCTTTCCTACCATTGACGAAAGCGTATATAGAACAAGTAAAATTCTCAAATCTTTTTGGCTTATTAACCTTGAGTTCCACTTTTAAAGCAACACAAAGAGCAATTGCTGTAGAATTGAATTCATTATAAATAGAGAATGATATCGAACTGCCAACACTTTGATGGTTGAACCACTTTGGAATCGTAGTTCCTGGAAGTACAAGTTCATACGAATATCTAAAATCTAGTGGAAATTTAGATGCAAGGTCCGTTTCAAATTCAGATGCAAAGTCCGTTTCAAATTCAGATGTAGAACCTATTTTAGATGTATCATAGTCCATTTCAGATAAAGAGTCCTGATTTGATGGTCCCATTGCACATGCTATATTTTGGGGAAGCCCTACCATGTCTCCAAACTGCTTGCAATTAGAGAAAAAAAAAATTGCAGATTAACAAAACTAGTTATATATTTGGGAAAGTTAACCAAAATTGTTTAACTTCAAGAGAGAGACCTGACTTAATAATCTTCTTCTTGATTGTGAATCCAAAGAATAGCAGTTTCTTGCATCTACATATTTGATACTTGGTGGAAGCCTTGGAATTTCTTGAAGCTTCCAGCAGCCTTGAATGTTGAGGACCCCTAATCGAGGAAATCTGCTTACAATTTCAGGGAGGGTAGTAGTATTGCTGTTACAGAAATATAATTTTTCTAATTTGGGGAGGCAACCAGGAGTGTCCAAAGCCTTTGGAAAATTTTCCCAATTAAACATATAAAGATGCTTAAGCTTTTGTAATTTAGAAAAGCTACTTGGAAGATCTGTGTGGTTTTTAGAACTTATGCTTAATGATTTGAGGCCAGTGAGATGTCCTATGGATGAAGGCAGTACTAATATCTCCATTCCTTGCTGAATACCGGGGAAGTTCTCAAGACTTTCACAGTCATAGAGAAGAAACTGTTTAAGAGATTTCAACGGAAGGCTTCTTGGAATAATTTTAAGATTTTTGCAACCGTGGAGGTTCCATAATTCAAGCTTCTCAAGAAGTCCAACAGACTGATGAACCTCAACTAAATTTTCACATCCCGACATATCCAATTCCTTTATGTTTGGGGCGATCACTGACAAGTCAGGTAATATTGTAATGTTTTAAGAGTCTCGAAAACTCATATATTTCAAACTTTTGAACCGGTAACTCTGTAGAAGAAGAAGAAGATATTGAAATCTATTAAGCTTCAACAGTAAAATACAGCTTAACAAAACAATAATAATTTATATATGCAAATGATCATACCTGGAAATGCTCATCCAATTGAATGTGACTTCCTTGCATTGTGAGTGCAACAAGATTTTGAAGGAAAAAATTGGATGGAAAGGAAGTCAATGAAAATCCATACCACTCAAACAACCTTAACTCATGGGAAAGAAATTCAGGGACTTCACAAATTCCATTATGAATTTTCAGATATATGAGATTTTTCATCTTTTCAAAATCTAATTGCATGTTTCTTTCCTTTGGCAAGTCCACCGCTATACCTCGAATTGCATTCAATCCCTAATTGGACAAATCATTAAGTAAAAAACATTATGCAAAAGAAAAAGCCAAAAATACAACAGGTTGTTAAATTTTAAATAAAAGCCACACTAATATAGTGATATTTTCTTAAACATTAAAAATACAAAATAAAAGAAAAAGAAATAAAATTCACTATGTCCGCTAGGTGAAAAAAGGGAAAAAGTAAACCAAAAGAACTTACCTTATTTACAATAAGTGTTTGAGGAGCATCCTTGTAACACAATAGCCGGCTTCGTTCTGATTTTTGTCCCATTTGCTGAATCAAGTCATGCATCCATAGTTTGCCATCTTTACTAACGGTTATGAGACACTTATCAATAAGTCTTTTAATATCACAATGTGGTTCATAGCAATAGATACTGGTTAGTATATCTACAACAAAATCCTTCTCTTCTCCTTTAAGGAAACATGCAATATCAAGGAAAATCTCTTGTTGAGGTTGTTCCAATCCATCATAGCTTATTTTGAGAATTTCTTGTATATCTCCATTAGGAAATCTTTTATATTTTTCTAATGCACTTTTCCATTCATCATTAGTTTTTCCATACAAATCTGCACCAATGATTTTTAGAGCTAATGGAAGACCTTTGGCATAATGTATAAATTGGTTGATAAGTTCCAAAGAATCTTCATCAGATCTATTTCTTCCAAAGGCATGTTGACAAAAGAGTTCACGAGATTCGTGAACATTTAATGCCTCAACCTTGTAGTACCTTACACAACAATATTTTTGAAGAGTATCTAGCAAGTGTTTGTCTCTTGTTGTTATAATAATTCTATTTCCAGAAGCAAACTGATCATAATTTTCAAAAAAAAATTCTATCTTTTCTAGTTTTTCCACATCATCAAGAACTACAAGAATCCTTTTATGATACAGCCTCTCAATTGTCATATTGTTTTCTCTAGATGTACTCCCAACCATCAAATTTTGATACCCTAAGATCTCATTACAAAGTGTCTCTTGCAGTTGGATTACAACATCATTTCTTTTTGATTTTTCTCTAACATTCTCTAGAAAGCTGCTTCCATCAAAACGATGACAAATTGTGTCAAATATAGCTTTTGCAATTGTTGTCTTACCCACTCCGGGAAGGCCATAGATCCCTAAGATACAGAAAAAATCTGACTGAAGATCTAAACACTCATATATGGCGCCACTGCGAGAATTTATTCCAACTACATATTTTGTAGCAGAAATTTTCGTGCAATCTAATTTAACACTTAAGATCTCTTCAGAGATATCTTGGATAATTTTGAATTCAGAGGGGCCGCAGCTGCCAATCACATAGCATTAAATATACGTAACGAGTTAGACAAGAAAAAAGAAATACATTATACGTGAACAAGGACTAAATTCTTTAGAGGTATGTGATCAAAATGGAAATATCTTTATTATTTGTTCTTCTGTTTCTAACTTAGTATCATTGACCTTTGTAGCATTACCGGTATGTGATCAAAATAGAATGCTTTCACAATTTGGCAATAAAATATATATATATATATAAAGAACTATGAATAAACAATTAATGCTGATTGTTTTTAGGTCCTGTTAGCAGATGCCCATTGTGCATTTGTTAATAGACCATTTTAGGTTAGAGCGGCTCCACATTGGGTCTAGGGTGGTCATAGGACCACCCTGACCTGAAAAATTATTATTATTATATATAATTTTTTTTTAAATTATGATTTTTTTATCCTTAAAAAAAATTTGTGACCACCCTAAATTCATTTAGGCCCAACATAATTAAAGTTCGGACAAAATTTCGCAACAAATTTGATTGTAGACTAAGGCTACAACTCCACTCAATATATTTTTTATTGGATGTGAATTTTGACAAATCCACCTTTCAATTAAATTTTCTTCTTATATCTTCCATATTTGCAAAATTTCAAGAAAATCAAATATCAATAACTATGCCATAATCAAATGTTTAAATTTTGATTTTTTGTAGTCTAAAATTATACATAAAAACTAAGTTTATGAATCGAACAGTAAATAACATCTGATTGACATGAAATTTAATATGTTTTTTAAAAAATATAAAGAACATACAATTCAACAGTTAAATTTTCAAAATATTTAGCTATGTTAATTATTTTAGCGACAGTTATAGCCTTAGGCTACAATTAAGTTTGTAACCAAGCTAAAAACTTTGGTCGTCTTAACAATATATTAGGTCCTTACAAATAAAAAGAAAAGGCCAAGAAAAATTTTATTTAACTAAAATTTTGAAAGAGATGTAACTTGAAGTATTAATAATGAGAATATTATGCAACGACTTCAAAATAAGAAAATTCGTAGAAGGAAATTGAAAGATTTTTTTTATGTATTTTCGTTTTTTTTTTTTTTTTTTTGGAAAATATATGAAGTTCTCTTTTTTGTTGGATTTTGTATAATTTAAGTTTCTTAATAACCACTTTGGAAAAAATTCTTGTAGCCATCACTGATTTTAAGGAAATATTTTATACTACTTTTATGGAAAATATAAAAAATTGTCAAAAAAATCAATTCATTTTTTCTTTTCCATAAAAAGGTTCTAAAAATATTTCCTAACTTTTCTCATTATTCCTAATACTAAATTTGGTGGTGATACCAAACAATTAAAAATCATAAAAGTCAAAGAGTAGTCATTAATACATACTCGCCCTTGTAGTGATGACCAGTAAAGTTGCTCGCCTTAGTTAGAGCCTTCCTCCATTTTTGCACCTTCTTCATATTATCCTAGAATTTTTTTTCATGTTCTTCTAAATGTTCTCCAAACTTTCCCTTGTGATGGCATACTTCTGCCAGATTTACCTTATAAAAAATTGGTATCACCTTAACCATTTGGCTATCCTTCTTACACTTAATAATCTTGACAAGTTCATCCAAACACCAGGTGGAAGATGCATAATTTTCAGAAAATACAATTATTGAAATCATTGAACTTTCAATGGCTTTGATAAGTTCAGTAGAAATTTCTTCTCCCCTAGGAATCCCATCATCCATAAAGGTCTTAACCGTCCTCATTTCCAAAATGCCTTTCAAAGTGCTCGTGAATCCCGTACGAGTATCTTCACCTCTAAAACTCAAGAACGCATCATATTCGTATGCCTTGTTCAAAATAACCATTTTGACAGTCTAGAAGATCTAAAAAGAAGAGGAAAAAGAAAGATGTGTTAAACCAGACAAAGCAAAGTGAACGAAAAATTAAAAATAGGAGATGTGTTCCACCACGCACCCTTGGCACAATGGTCACTCCACAAGTGTAAGTGTTTATGAGGTGTGAAGGCAAGGATCAGGGCTCAAGTCTTTAGGAAGGAGCTTCAAACATATGTACATTTAGATTAGGCTAGAGTAAAATTTTTATTTTGTATAAAAATAAAATTTAATAATAAGAGGTGTTATTCCATACGACTCCCTATACAACAACAATAACAAACAAAGCATCAGCCGGGGCTGCCCAACATAATTTGGAGCCTAAGGCAAAAATTTATGTGGACCTTTTATATGTAAATATTAATTAAATAAATTTATTTAATACTAATCATTAATTAAATCAAGGTTAATTTGATAAATTAAATGCATAATACAATGAAGGAATAATACCAATTTAACTAATGTTAATTTTATATAGAGAATTGAATATCATAGCTTCTTCCCAAAAAAAAAATTGAATATCATAGAAGAACCATAAATTTTAATAATAAAAAAACTAAATTGAATATCATAAAATAACCATAAATTTTAATAAAAAGAACTAAAAATATATTGTGATTTAAAAAAATACTTTATATGAGATATAACTAAAGTAGTAGTATATTATTTGGAGTGGGGGTTCTTAGCATATAGGTTTACAAAAATTAAAGTCACAAACAATTAGGAGAGATTAATCTATAATGGGTGATTTAACTGAAAAGTTTAATTTTTATTCATAGGACCCTTATCATATTTCTCTCAAGTCTCATTCTCAAACTTTTTTTTATTAAAAAAAAAGTCAGCTGGAAGACGAAGGAGTCAACTATACCAAAACTCACAAAAGATTTCAAGCTCTCCTATAAATTAGAACGTAGATCTAGAAATAAAAATGAGGAAGAGAGAGAGGATTCGAACCACAACCTGACAACGGCGGCGCGTCTACCAAGCCACTATCAGCTCTCCGGAAAGCTGGTTTCAGCCGAAGCAAAGCTCCTCACCAAAAAAGAAAAGAAAAGAAACCACTGTAAATCGAGGTTCTGCGTTACGATGGCGAACTGGTGGGAAGACTTGAGAGACTTGTGATTTTCAAACAGAAATTGCTTGGCTGTTTCTCGTGAGGAAGAGAAGTAATTTCCTGGAGCTCTTGGAGCTCCTTGGAGAGTGTGTCTACTTTTTTGGTGGGAGTTATGAGTGTGTTTAATTTATGTACTGTGTAATATACTTTCTCTCGGAGACTTTTCCTCCTTTTTTTTTTTTTCTTTTTTTCGTTTTTTATTTATTTATTTATTTATTTATTTATTTTTTCGTTTTTTTGCATTCACATTGGGAAATTTTTTATAAAATACTCATTTTACTATCTAAAAATACTATTTATTTATTTTACCAACTTACTTAACTATACACCAAACATCTCATTTCTTAATTTTACATACAACCAAATCAAATAATATAAAAAACTCACCCTCAAAAAAAAATATATATATATAAAAAACTGGTTTCTCTCTCTTCCCTGCCATTACTCTTTTAAACAGCAACTCTCTCTTTATGCTATCCACCAAAATCATCCACAACTCCTACCAAAAACAACTAAACCACCACTACAAACTCAGCAAACCACCAAGACCCACCACCATTCACCCAACAAACCCAAAAACAACCAAACAAACTCATACCAAACCACCACCACCATAGCACTGTCATTGATTAAAACTCACCACCACCGTTGATCAAAACCCATCACCAACACCAATCTACCACCTCCCCAACCAGGGATTCAACCACCGAGGTCTTAGAGAGAAGGATTAGAGAGAGAGGGGGAGGGAAACGAGATAGAGAGAGAGCTAGGGGGACTATGATTTAAATTATAATAACATGAAATTTTAATTTTTAATTATTTATTTTAATAATCTACCACATTTTTTTAATAATAAATGTACAATATTACTATGATTTAAACTCAATTATCAAAATATTTAAGAAATTTATAAGGATTTCCACTATATTTTTTAAATTTTTTTTTATAATTTATTGTAATATTTGGTTTTTCAATAAAAACTTGGTTTACTCCGATTATTCAAGAATCAGTGTTGGTTTGATGATTCTATAAACTAGGGTTTTGTTTATGATGGCCAATAGTGTTTAGCATCTTTTTGGGTGAGTGGGAAAAAAGGTTTTCTAAGCCTAATAAATTCGTTGATTGAGTGTAGCTTTTCAAAATTAAGAATGCATACTAGTAGTTGCAATCTCGTTTCTCTGTAGCACTCTCAAAATACTACCACTGACGATGATAAAAGCTTTTTTTTTTTTTTATGGAAAAAAAATTGAAATAAATAAAAAATTGTGAATAGGGGTGTGCAGCCAACTCATCAATCCATCAAAACTAACCCAATCCAACCAAACTAGTTAGGTCAATTTTTAGGGATTGATGAGTTAGGTTGGGTTGTCAAAATCATCTTTGGTACTGATTGGGTTGAGTTTGGGTGAGATTCATAAATTCACCTAACCCAACCTGACCCACCTATATCTAATAAATATTTAAAATATATATTATATGCTTTTATTAATTACTCTTTTACCCCTCTTCATAATACTATAAAACAAAAACTCTTAATCCATTTTCTCATTTCAACTCTTAATCTCTCACTCCACTCTCTCCCTACTTAGAATTTATGTATGGTGGTGCTACTACTTATAATTTTCAAAAGATGGCATGAGGCAGCAAACAATTGAAATTTTGTTATTCTATTTTATTTCTCAACTAAGTTGGGATAAAACTATTTAATATCTTACTATTTAAAAATCATTTGGTTTGATAATTTGTTTATGGTGCTATGCTTTGAATTTTTGGAAGATGGTAGGGCACTTGTAATATTGCTTGTTGCTATTGTTCTAATGCTCAATTAATAAAAAATAAAATAAAAAAACCTATCCAACCCTTGGGTCCAACCCGACTCATGTGGGTTGGATTGGATTGGATTGGGTTAGACCCCTGTGATGGTATGAGTTTAGTTGAGTTTTTTTACAACTCAATCATAATGGGTTGATTTGAAAAAACCCTAATCCAACCAAACACATGCACATCCCTCGTGGTTCAATCAGAGCCCTTCATTTTCATTGTTATCACATCTCGTAATTATCCCCAAAAGTGATAAGATGATGATTAATATCATAAATATCATATTCTTTATTAAAGTACTTTTCTTTTTCTTTTTCTTTTCTAATAACTCCATTTGATAGGTTGAGTCATGTTGGATTTTACTTTTTACATATGTGATGGGTTGGGTTGGGAATTTCTCAATCTGAGAAGATTAAATTGGATTGAAAAAAACCACCCAATCCAACCCATGCACACCCTACCGGCAAGGAAATATACAAAAATTTCCCTCAATTATTTGATCTTTTACTTTTCACACAATTGCTCTTTTTTTTAAGTGTCAAATAGTGGTGGCATGATACAGTAACAGGGACACACGGGCGTGTGTATATATATATTTATATATATATATTTTTTTTTTTCCTTTTTCTTTTTTGAAGTGGTAGGTAAGGATAAGTTGGGGTACCATATTTCAAAATTAATGTCACTGTTGACTGTCTTTCATTTGGCTCCTAACTAAAGGAATATTGTCTGAGCCTTAACTTATGTTAATATTGTTTTATTTAGAGATTTCCTTTCTGTCAATGATGTCTTCAATCAATTTATTTATTTTTATTGGTAAGAACATAGGCACTGCTCAAAGGGCATCTCTCCTCCATATAGGAATAAGGTGGAGGCAAGATCATGGTTTCTTCAAATGAATTGTACTATTCCTATAAAAACCACCTGAACAACTTTCCATCATATTGCCACTGTCCAACGTTGGGTGTTGAGTTAACTCAGCACCCTCTGCTTTAGTCATTGATTATGATAATTGTGTTTAGCTGTTAATATGGGCCCATTTCTTCTCTAATCTCCATACATAAGTAATGCTTCAGGCTTTTCTATGAGAGGCTTCTGAAAGAGGACATCGAATTCTCAAAAAATTTTGATCATATATAAGTTTTGCATCTGGTTGACAGGAGTTAACAAGAGTTAATAGTGGATAATATGTGTAGTGAGTTGTTACCTTCAATTCGGGGATATTTATCGGTTTTCCAACCAAATGTACAACTGTTTGCCTCTTGCCTTTTGGACTAGCCTGCAAAAATGTGAGAGAGTAAGCCTTATAATTTCCTCAGCACCTTGCATTTTTATTAATGGTTCACCTTGTAAGTCGTACAATCTGTTATCTAACATTTTAATTACATGTGAAAAAGTGGCTTAGAAATAACCATTAAATATCAATACTTCAAAGCTCAACTAATAAAGATGATGTGTTCTTGTTTCTGTATGCTAAAAATTCATCACCTAAACAAAGAACATCATAAATACTACGGATTGTGTTCTCTTCTTGTCTGTTGATGCCGATACAGAGACTTTATGTTAACATCTTTAACAGCATCTATTATGACACAAATGCAAAGAGAATTTCATAACACATCTTTCTTGTAGTAGTCTGTTTCCCAACTTTTGTGATGAATAAAGTAGATGATATCACCATAATTGTCATTAGACAAATAAGAGTAAGATGTTAAATTTCAAAAGTAAATTTATTGAATGACTGGGTACTCCTTTTGGATCAGGTATATTTATTGAAGAGCATTCCTCTGCACTTATATGTAAATGTTTTGGCCTTCACTGGCATCTCATTTAGTACCAGCTTAGATTGGACTCCCAGAAAAAAGTGCTAGTTAGCCTATTTTTTAAATCATTAGTCTTACTGTAACATAATATCCAAAAAATTATGGGATGATGTAGTGATGAACTTGGATCTAAAGATTTCCTTTTCTTGTTATCTTTCCTAGGGGGGCCGCTTGCATTGTCTACATCCTTGGTGGGCAGATGCAACTGTGGATTTTATGATTAGTGGGGGTTATAATGTTAGTACAAAGATACAACAGGTACATGCCAAATTGTTTTGCCATTTAAATCAACATATGTTATAGTGTCCTATTGTCCTGTATATACAAAAGAGGATCCCTTGTTATAAAACAAATGGAATGAGAACAATGCTCATAGAAGGAGAAACTTAAGTTTGCATGTAACAGATATCTATAGACTATGGTGCATGTGAAGGAGAACATTTGATGTGTTCAAGGAAAAGGACATTGTGTTCAATAACTCATAGATCCTTAATTCATTTTCAGGCATTTCATTTCTCTTATTGCATGATCATTTTAACTTTCTGGTGCCTCAAAAGATGGTCAATATAGCCCTGCAGCAAATGAAGGAAATCATTTATCCTTGTGTATATGAAGGAAATCAACATTATAAAAACTGTTGATTGTGTTTTCTTCTTTAACAGCACCTATTATGACTAAGTACTTAGCAATAATGGATTCTAGTATGTTGCTGATACAAATGCAAAGTAGATATTATGACCATAATTGTCTTGAAAAAGAAGAATTTAGATGTTAAAATTTAAAAGCAAAGCAAAACAAGCCTTCTTTAGTTATGCATAACCCTTTTTTTGGGGGGGTTGGGGGGGGGGGGGGGGGGGTGGAGGAGGTTGTGTTATACATTAATTTACAATGACCACAAACACTCTTTTTGGATCAGGTTTATTTATTGAAGAGCATCCCGCTGCGCTTATATGTAAATGTTTTGCCTTCACTGGCATCTCATTTGGTACCAGCTTAGATTAGACTAATGTGAGTGTATACTCAGAAAAAAAGTTCTAGTTTTTACGTCATTGGTCTTACTGTATCATAATATCTTATTAAATATGGGGATCTTGGATCTAATGATATTTTTTTCCCGTTATCTTATCTAGGTGGGCCGCTTGCATTGTCTATATCCTTGGTGGAAAGATGCAGCTGTGGATTTTATGATTAGTGGGGGTTATAATGTTAGTGCACAGATACAACATGTATATTCCGAATTGTGTTTCCTTTTAAATCAATAAATGTTATTGTGTTGTTTTGTCCTTTATATACAAAAGAGGACCCTTGTTATAAAACAAATGGAGTGGAAACAACACTTAGAGAAGGGGAAACTTAAGTTTGCATTTAACAGATATCTATGGACTATGGAGCATGTGAAGGAGAACAGTTGATGGTTCATGGAAAAGGACATTGTGTCCAAGAGTTCATAGATCCTTCATTCATTTTCAGGCATTTCATTTCTCTTCTTGCTTGATCTTTTTAACTTTCTGGTGCCCCAAAAGATGGTCAATAAAGCCCTGCAGCAACTTCTGAATGATCTCCAACATGAGAAATTTAATTGGCAGATGCAATTGCCTTGGTTTTTTTATCTTGCTCGTTAATTTGTGCTGCTCTTCCCAATCTCTTTTTTGGATCCTTAAGATCTTTGAGAATTTTTTTTAAATAACAATAATAATAATTTTTATTAGAGGAAATTTCCAACCCCCCCCCCCCCTCTCTCTTTTGCTGGTGTAAGAAAATGTGGCAGGTGTCCATGCATAAGTTTGGTAGATCTAAGCATGAAATTTACTACAAGTTGCTTGTCTTCCTCACATATCATGGGAGTTGCTATTTTGAGCTCAAAGTTGTTAAATAGAATTATCCATAAACAAGATTAATTACAGTTGTACTATTTGTGTATGTGTGTGAGAGAGAGAGAGAGAGAGAGAGAGAGGATTCTGATGGGAGTGTTCCTTAAATTTTGTGTGGGAATGAATCTGCCTTTGGTTCCAGAAGAAGGTTTATTGGCATATACTAAATTGTGTTCGTGTTTTTACCTCTTCACCCCCCACCCCTCTGCCCCCTTCTAATGACAATTTCATATTTCAATCGAACGCCACAAAATTTTTCCGTCTCTGAAAATGCTGTTTTCAATTTTATTTGCCAGGTAAAGCAGAAGACACTTATCATATGGGGTGAGGATGACCATATCATTAGTAACAAGCTTGCAGTGGTTAGTTTATTTTATGGATAAAGCATAGAATGCAACTGATAAGTAATGGAATATATGCTCAGGATTCAGTTGGTATAATAGATTTGCTTAATTCTTTGATGCATTATGCAGAGACTGCACTGTGAACTGCCAAATGCAATAATACGTCATATACCAGATTGTGGTCATCTTCCTCATGTCAAAAGGCCCAACTCAATTGCCAAATTGACTGTGGATTTTGTTCAAGAATGAAGAGGGAGAAATTAGATGACGGATCCAGTGGCGACTCCAGAAAATTTTTCCAGGGTGTTCCTAATTTTTTTTTTTTAGTTGAAAGATCCAAAGGCCAAAGCCATCATTAAGTAGATGAATCTTGGGTACGTAGTTTTTTTATCAAATATTTGTCCATAATTCTCGCAAAAAATAAACAATAAACTATAAGTTGATTTGAAATATTAATAAAATTATTAATTATTATTGTTTAGTTGTTTCATTAATTTGTTTGATTTTTATAAATTATAATTTGTTATATTGTTGTTTCATTAATTATAAAATTATTAATTATTATTTAGCTTAACATAATTTAATTTGTTTATCTTTTATAATATTTTGATTAATTAAATTATTAATTATTGTTTATTAGTTGTTTCCCTTAATTAATTATTGATTAATTAAATTATTATTTATTAGTTGCACCATGTGCATTTACTTCTCCCTATTTAAATTCCTCACCTAGCCCCATGTGATGTGCCCATCCACCCCCACCACATTCAATAGACAATGAGACAAACCCCATCACAAGAGCCAATTGCCAATCAAAAAATTTCACAATCACAGATCACAATAAAACAATTAACTGTATCTAACTAAGTCTCACCAACACCAACAGATAAAGCCAAAAAAAAAAAAAAAAAAAAAGAGTCAAGAACATAGTTAAAATATTAATAAAATTAAAAGATAAGCTGAGCCAATCACAGTTATTCAAAAGAATAAGATAAATTATTAAAGTTAACTGTTAAAGTCTTAAAAGAATAAAGAGAGCCTCATTATTTCATTTCAGATTTCAATTCGTTTTAATTTTTCAAATAGAGAGAGAGAGAGAGATAGAGAGAGAGAGACTGAGAGAGTCAGAGAGAAAAAAAAAAAGAGAGAAGTTATGAAATACCTTGAGGGAGCACCGGAGCAAGCCGAGCGACGGGTGACGGAGCAAGCCGAGCGACGAGCGACGGAGCAAGCGAAGTGACCGAGCTGAGCGACGAGCGACGTGATCGATCGGGGATCTCCAATCCGATCCAGTGAGCGATCTCCGACGCGAGGTGCTCTGGACTGGAGCTCGAGTTGTGTTGGCTGACCGATCTCCGATGCGGTGATGCCCGATCCGTCTATTGGCTGCGTTGCTCTGTTGATGTTTTTGTCTCTAGGTTTGCTTTAGTGATATCTGATTAGTGATCTGAGGTTTCTGGTTGAGTGATTTGTGTATATTGGGTTTTGGTTTTTTTTTTTTTTTTTTGAGAATCCGTGGGTTTGCTTTACTGTTTTCCATCTGTTGAGTTATTTTTTTGGTTTAGATTGGGTTTGGTTCACGTTTAGGATTGATGTTGGGCTTTTTTTGTGGGCTTGCTCTGTTACAATTTTTTTTTTTTTTTTTTCAGATTTTAGTTCAAAATTTTTTTGGGGTTTTTTTTTTTTTTTTTTTTTTTTTTTTTTTTTTTTTTTAATTTGAGGGTGTTCCTCATTTTCTTAAAGGTGTTCCTCATTTTTTTTTTAAGGATAAACAAATAAAAATTTTTTAATTACTGGTGTTCCTGGGAACACCCTGACTCTAACGTGGCGCCGCCACTAGACGGATCCATCCAAGTGAGGCTGACGGTGTTAGATCAACGAACTAACGGTAGATGGATCTCAAAGGTGGACGGATCCAATATTCACGGGCGCAAGGTGGACGGATCTCAAAGGTCACGTGGCTTCTACGTGAATTAAGTGATTTCCAAGGAGTCCTAAATGGAAATAACTTGCGTCCCACGGCTATCCCTATTCAATAGAATCCTAACATGGATAGAATTCCAGTATGAGAAGGATTCCGTAATACACGCCCATTGATGATGATCTTCCCTGTAAGGAAACACTTTCCTACGCAAGAAACGGAGGTCGGTTCTACACTACTATAAAAACCTCAAAGCCCTCAGGAAACAAGGTACGCATAATTCACCCCAGCTTTGGCACTCTAGAGTTGTAGAAATGTTTTCTGACTTGACCTTCGGAGGGTCTTTGGCCGGTACCACACCGGTGCTCTCCTAAGGTTTCTCTTTGTTGTTATTTTGCAGGTCTTGTTTCGAGTACGTGAGTGTTGTGCAGCTTACTGACGATTTTTGGCATCATCAAAGAAGATTGCTATAAAGAGATTGAATGTGTTTCCCAATACTAAAGTCCACTTTCCACTAGTTCAAGGGAATTTTTGTAAATGTAAAATCTGTCACAATTTGCATTCCATTTTTGCTCGAAGGTGACAAGCCATCTTTTATATTATTTGTTAGGCAAGAAACTTATTCGTAATAGACATAGATGTTGCCGGTCATTTTATTTGTATGCATTTTATCTTTCCAGTGATGTTAGGAGCATAACTTTTGTCATAACTTATTCACGTAGCAAGTCATGAGTGATAGAGTTGTAGATCCACCACTTTTACTCTATCACTCACAACTTGCTACATTAGCAAGTTGTGACAAAAATTGCGGTCCTATCCTAGCATTTTTCATCTTTTTTGGACCTCCAGGTTAAACAATTCCGACATAGACATGCCACGCCTCTTTTCTCCCTCTCTTAACTTTTATATAAAGAAAACAAATATCAAAATAGGCTGCCAAGTATTTTGCCTTTCATCAAAAGTGCACCTAGATTGGTACAAATGTAAACATCGTGGGAGAAAGTGTCCTTTTTCAGTCTGATGAGTCAAATTTGTCAAAAAGATCAACAAGAAACGTGTTCAAATCATATTATTCTAGCTATATCAATGGATCCCTCCACAATAAAGGTTCCATTTTCCTTCTCCTTGACTCTAATGGTAAACAAAATACATGACACAATAACATTAAAGAATACATTTGACAGAAAAGAATGCATGTGATTTGTGATTAATCTATTGAGGACCAATAGCGGTTTTGTGGCTTTGTGTTTGCTTGTAGCAACAAAAACATGCTCAAATCAAGCACCAAGATAGAGAAATTATTGCCAAAGAACCATAAATCAACCCCTCTAGTCAATACCTCCCCTCTTTTTTTGACCTAGGTGTAGTATTATTATCAGGCCCACAGCAACACTGACCAAAGGGTCAGGCCCAGAGAAAAGAACAGGTTAGTGCCTCTAGTGATGAGAGGTAGAGTAGCACTTGAGTAATTGATGCCAGTAGAGCCACTTCCTGTGGGGCTGATTCCTGAGCCGAATACTAAAGGAGTTATGGTGCTTGTGGTTGGAGTTGCAGGTGTTGTGGTTGGAGTTGTAGTTGTGGTTGTTACTGTTTGGCTGAACCAAGAAAAACAACAATGTATATTAACCTCAAAACCGTACTTAATTGTGATCAGATTTAAAATAATTATAAAACAAACAAACAAACCATTCGTACTACCAAAACACAAGCAATTTGTCCTGCAAGCTTAAGCCCTTAGGAAAGTACGAAATTTAATTATCTAACTATTATTCTGACACTTTTCGTTGCGATTGGGCCTTAACTTCCCCTTAATAAGTGAAACATAACATGGGGAAGTTAAGAAAATATGTATGACACTCATTTAATCATCTAACAATTATATATGGCACTCAAAATATTCTATCATTTAGCATATATCATGCAGAAAATAGAAGTGAAGCTAAGAACCCAGTGGGGTTGGCCGAGTGGTTGGGCACTCGGTCTCAAAGTGGCTGTCTTGAATTTGACTAGGAACTCCCTAGTTCAAATCCGGGCATCAACACTTTGAAAAAACTCCTTGGGCCAGCGATTTATCCCATTATGGGCCCACCCGTCGCGAACAGAAATTAGTCTCGGGTTGAAAGTGGAAAACCAAAAAAAAAGAAAAAAAGAAAGAAAGAAGTGAAGCTAAGATCTGGGGAGGAAGAGGACAAAAGAAATTGTGAAATATCTACATCATGAAAGCTCACCAGCTGTAATTAAGAAGCGGGCTCAGGATTGTAATGATATCAATGTGAAGATATGAAGTTGTGCTAGATCAACTTTTCTGAATCACTGTCCAGAAATTATTTAATCCACCTTGAAAAAGTTAGTCTAATACTAGCTAAATATCACAGAAAAAAGAGCAGGGAAGTAGGCTTTTCACAAGCAGAATTCATCAGTATGAAGAATCTATAACCAAAAGAAATAAAAATGTTCTTTGCGCACCCAAAAAAAAGCTCTTTGGGCATGGGAAATAAGTCCCTACATAAACAAATACAAAATTTTCCACAAATTTTAAACCAGATTCACACTCCACAGAAGTGAGAAAGTTTTTCATTTGAAAATAACAACTGAAAATTTTTCCTTTCATGAGAAAATAAACCAAAATGTACACTCAAAATGACAAAGATTTATTATTTGAAGTAAGAACTAAGAAAATATTCCTGGGGCTTGCTGGATAAACACAACTAGTAGAAGCTACTGCTATAAATCAATCATCCAAAAAAAAAAAATTGAAATTAGTAAAATATTTAGTTCACAAAAACTGCTGGTGGGTGAGTGTCCAAGCCCAAAGAGACTTACTAGGGGCAGTTTGACCGACAGTGGCAGTGCCTGAGAAATCACAGCTTCCTTGAGTCTGACCCTTTTTGGCTTTTTTTGGAAATAGCTGTTCACAACATAGTCACAGTAAATTTGATGCAGAACAACCAGAACAATTGAACATCAAAATTAAAAAAAAGGAAAATAAAGGGATATTACCTGGGAGTTAGCACCTAGGCTTGGTTTGGAGTCAGCACCAAACGAGGAAAACCAGTAGAGTCAGCACCTAGAGATGTTTGGAGTCAGCACCAAAACAAAGAAAGAAAAAGGTTACTTTTTTTCATTCATCTAAATTTTCAACTATCTCCAAAAGGATTACAATAACTTGCAGGCAAAACTAAACCCTAATTCTAATTGTTGCAAGAAACCTTAATTGCTTTATTACAAAAATAACCTTGCTTTCAAATATTAAAATACTAATAGCTTAATAAACTGCTAGGACCTAAAACATAAAAATATAATTGACTTGCAAGCATAAATAATACAAAATTAAAATAAAAGTCTTCTTGTGTGTTTCGCATCACAGCTCCAACTCCTATAGCATAATCCAGTATGTAGCACCTATAGGAGAAAAATGGAAATTATTATTATTAAAAAAAAAAAAAAAAAAGATCAGTTAGTTCACACAAATCCCTCCCACCCCACCTAAAGAAGAGAAAATAGGCAAATAGTTTGCACAAGAAGTTGAGAAAATCAAAGGGAAAAGGCATCATATAGTATATACTCTCCTGCACTGTGTTGGCCATATGCAAAGAAAAAAAAAAAATATATATATATTTTTTTTGGGATAATTACAAAGAAAAAGTTTTGTCGTTTAAATCCTTGTCAGATGGAGTAAGAGAAAACAGCAGAACTCCACACTTTCTTGAGAAAACCATGTACCCATTTCACTTTAGCAGGAAAGGTAAAAGAGAAAAAGGCAAACATGATGTGAACCTATCCCCAAAAAACCATGAGTCGTGAGGACCCTCTAAACCTTTAAATCTGAGGTTTGGGAAAATAAAGAAAGACTCAAAAAATCCAGGAGCTTATTTGAATGGCCACAAGGGCTAAGAATGGCACGAGATACACTAGAACAGCCATGATTGATTGAAGATTGTGTTTTAAATTTATGAGAAAGTAACTATCACTTATGATGGTTGAGATTGAAACCAAGATTGGTAAGTGGGTTTGTGATAGAGAGAAAGAGTTGATTTTGAGGGCAGTGGAGATTTGCTAGACTGTAGTAGGTGTGAAGTGCCTGTATCTGGTATGCTTTAGGAGGCCTTTTATGTTTTTTTACATCTTGTATTAAACTGTTTATTTAATACTTTGTAGTTTCTATTATAAGATTATAGATATATTTTTGTTAAGAATGAGGGAGAGTGTTATGGTGAACTGAGCAAGCTGGAGCTTTTTTCATGTATTACTAGAATACCAAGCTCCCAATGTTTTGCAACAATGCTCAAATCATGGTACATCTAACTAGAATGGTAACTCTGGCAAGAGAACAACAAAATAGCAAAAGGAAGATGAAAATTTATGTCTTCCAAAGGACAAAATTAAAGGGAAGATGCAATTTCACATGTTCCCGCTAAACACCATCTCAACTGATGTGTTAGGGGCAGTATAAATTTAAGCATAGCATGATCTAGGTTGACCATTACCCCCAACACCGCCACCCCTAGCCTGCCCGGCAGAATTGAAAAATTATCTTAAGGTGTAGACAGATAATAATTCTTATAGCCAAATGTAATGATGATGATGTTTCTGCAGCCTTCCTCCTAGAGTAGAATACATCAAACCTTATCACGAGAACTCAAGGGCATCTATTTTATTTGAACATGAGTACTTTCAAGAGGGCCACAATACTAAGGCCAAGTGAAGTATAGACAATTAGAATGACAATTCTAGACCTTTGCATGTGATGAATTTGCAGAACTACTGCCAAGTGCTAACAAACTGATAGGCCAAAATTCTGATACACATATAATGCCAAAAGTAAAACACACCACCACCAATGAGATAATAAGGAAAATGATTTTTTTTTTTTTTTGACAAGCTGCGGTATCTAGACCTCTTTGACTATCTGACAATTCCCTCGGGTGTATACAATCCCCCGTCCCACACACACCAAATTATTACAAGGAGGAATCCCTTGGAGGTGGTCCCAAAATGCTGGCAAAGGGAAATTGAATTCAAGTGCACCAGGTTGTGCGTTTAACTTATGAGAGAGGGAGAGAAAAGCAGGATAAGCTTCTAACTGCTTGTTTACATTATTTTTGTTCTAAAAATTGAAAGTATATTGCATCCACCTGTATTTTTCAAAGATGATACCAACATAGCCACATAAAATTGTAACTAAGAACTCATTTTCCACCTTGTAATTACGTGAAAGAGGGTACTGTTTGGTCAAAAGGACATTATCTTCTTTTTAACTATGTAACTTGGACTTAAATCAGTAATCTCTTGAGCGCGACCCATTAGATGTTGATCTTCGTCTGTTTAAAAAAATTATATGCAACTTTTTTTTGCTAAATAAAATTGTTGGGGAGATAACACCTTTGGAGAGACTCCAATAGAGATTAATAAAACATACAAGGACACCATTTCACCCAAAAGCTTAAGTCTATAGATTTGGCTCAAATATGTTGTATTAACCACTCATTCTTGTCATTAGTATCCCATTTGGGACTTCACCACTTAGCTAACCACACCACTCACACGTGAATATTCCAACACATATGCCACTTGATAAATACATTATATGCAACACATTCAGTGGAATCAAAAACAAAATCTATGAATTGTTCATTATCTCTCAATATTTTACATGTCCTTTAGAGGTATACAACATAACACTTAGTCCAGAATAGTTTTAAAAGCTTCTTACCATTAAAAGATTTTGAATTCAGCAGCTAATCAATGACTGATTTCCTTCATTAAATTTGATTTTTCTGTACATTATTGTCCTTTCAAATTGATTGCTACACAATCATATAAATGAGCCAGGTAATATAGAGATAGAGAGAAAGAGAGAAGGATGTGACAAAGACACTGAAAGATGTGAATGAAACAATAGAACTAAAGGAAGGAGACATATCTTGGCGTACCTTGGCATATTTCTTTGAAGTACAATCAGGAGGTTTTCATTTACTTCCACGGTGATGGATTGAAATCAGCATCCTCATTTACAAAGGGCAGGGCCATTGAAGACAAACGCATCTGTCATGGTTCCCTGGCATTCATTCAGGGTTGCCTAGGATGGTGTTGGTTGGATAACATTGGTGTTACATTTCTGGTCTATCAATAAGCATATCTACACTCTCATAATTTTGGTCTTCCCTTGTAATCTCAAATGATCACACGTAAGAGTCATACTCTTTGTTAAGACGATAGACTAAGCTAGTTTATGCTCGTACATACTTTGAAAACCAAATAATGAACTGGCCGAAGGCCCAATCATCCGCACCGAGTGGTGGATTACGGTCTTTCCTTGTTGATCTCACATAAGAGTTACACTCTTTGTTAAGACGATGGGCTAGCTGGTTTATGCTGGCTTTAGTGTTTGAAACCATAGCTGCCTCTCGTGCCTCCTAGAAGACTTTCATCACCACTACTACATACGTAATGAATTCATCTATGGTGACTCCTTTTGCTAGTAACTCACTTGGGGGATCAATTATACGTTCAATGAATTCCATAACAGATTGAGCTTGGATCATTTCAACTCTAAAACCCCATTGACCACCATACCACAGTCCTTTGGCAAAGGGACAGCTTTGAAATAGATGTAAAACAGAATCTTCTGCTATTTCACAAAGAGGGCAATAAGCATCTTGGGTTTTGGAGCTTTTGACCAGCTTCTGCTTATTAAAGGGGAGGACCCCTGCAACCACTCTACATAAAAACTTTTTTAATTGTTCATCAAAAGACACTTCTACTAGTCTTTCCCCAATGCTTCTGCAGGCCATGGAATTATGAGAACATATACATGGTACATGGACTGCACACCTTTCAATTGTAACTTCTACTAGTTTAGGATCATAATTTGAAATTTTACATTGAAGCTTAATATCATTACGTAACAATTTAATATTTCCTAGAAAGAATGACCAATCTGGAAGCTCTTCAAAGTAAAACCACATAAATGATGATGATGGATCCAAAAGAAATTGCCGACACGTGAGCCCTGTTTTACAACCATTGACGAAAGCGTATATAGAACAAGTAAAATTCTCAAATCTTTTTGGCTTATTAACCTTGAGTTCCACTTTTAAAGCAACATAGAGAGCAAATACTGAAGAATTGAATTCATTATAAATAGAGAATGATATGAAACTTCCAACACTTTGATGGTTGAACTTTGGAATCGTAGTTCCTGGAAGTACAAGTTCATATGAATATCTAAAATCTAGTGGAAATTTAGATGCAAGGTCCGTTTCAAATTCAGATGCAAAGTCCGTTTCAAATTCAGATGTAGAACCTATTTTAGATGTATCATAGTCCATTTCAGATAAAGAGTCCTGATTTGATGGTCCCATTACAAATGCTATATTTTGGGGAAGTCCTACCATGTCTCCAAACTGCTTGCAATTAGAGAAATAACAAATTGCAGATTAGCAAAACTAGTTATATATTTGGGAAAGTTAACCAAAATTGTTTCTTTTAATATAACTTTAAGAGAGAGACCTGACTTAATAATCTTCTTCTTGATTGTGAATCCAAAGAATAGCAGTTTCTTGCATCTACCTATTTGATACTTGGTGGAAGCCTTGGAAATTCTTGAAGCTTCCAGCAGCCTTGAATGTTGAGGTCACTAATTAAGGAAATCTGCTTACAATTTCAGGGAGGGTAGTTGTGTTGCTGTTACAGAAATATAATTTTTCTAATTCGGGGAGGCAACCAGGAGTGTCCAAAGCCTTTGGAAAATTTTCGCAATTAAACATATAAAGATGCAAAAGATTTTGTAACTTAGAAAAGCTACTTGGAAGATCTGCGTGGTTTTCAGAACTTATGCTTAATTATAAAAGGCCAGTGAGATCTCCTATGGATGAAGGTAGTGCTTTTTTTTTTTTTTTTATAATGTCCAATAAGTTCATTAAATAGCACTGTGACAAAATATATAATGACATACATGAAAATCAAGCATCAGCAGTATCTGCAGGCTTCGTTGCACCAAAGGGATCATGATTAGGACCGACATCCTGCCCTATATGGTGCTGCACCAATCTCTGCAAATCAGCCATAACCTTGTGCTCACGCTTGGCCTATAAACTTGGTTTATTCATAATTAAACATAGCCAACGCCCTCTTATCCTCGGCACTATAAACTTGGTTTTCCTTCCTAATACGAATAGCATTCATCCTCTGGTGCCTGCTACCACTCATCACATAACCAAGACCCTCGAACTTCTGAATCTCATCTGCGGACAAACCCACTTCTCCTCTCCTTGGAATATGCTTCCCTTGCTGCACATACTGCGCAATGGCATCACCTTCTCCGGGCCTAAGAGCGCCACCATAACTGATATGCCCTTCGGCTCTAGGCAAGGGCATTGGCCGAACAACTGGTTCGGTATCCAAAGCCGGCTTCTTCTGTGCCTTGAAAATCTCCTTAAAGTTCAATGCCTCCGCAATGCTTTCAGCTTTCATCTCCTCATCATCTATAGACATTGCTGCCACAGTAACCGTACTCTTTTCAACTTCGGAACCCTCCGAATTTGAAACGTCAATGTCCTTCTCTGTCTCCGAGAGATCCTACTCCGACTCCGCTTCTTCTTCGACCTTACTCGATGGCTAGCATCGGAATCATCACTCTCATCGGAATTGCTGTACCTACTCTTTCTGCTACTACTACTCCCTTTTCTTCTACTGCTTCTTTTGCTACTCTTTTGGCGGCTCCGATTCCTACTACTTGCCTTCGATTTCTTTCTTTGTTTTCTCTCTTCTTCCTCTTCTTCATCCGATTCACTCTCGCTGTCGCTCTCATCAGATTTGTATTTTCTACTCTTGGAAATCGAATTCTTCATCTTCCTCTTCCTCTTTGACCGCGAATCATCGGTTTCCGATTCCGATTCAGACTCGGAATTAGACTGACTTTCCGATTTTCCTTTCCGACTACTCACCTTCGCCTTCTCTTTCGAGCTTGAATCGCTCTTTACGCCGCCGATTAACTCGTCTACTCCACCGTACTTGTCAGAGCTCGTCGGCTTTCTCGTTCTCGCTCTCGTTCCTAGGCGGACCCGGCGTGCATTTCTCGGACCGGTTTCCGTTAAGGGAATCGCGTCCAAATCGCTTGGGCAAAGAATCTTGGGCTTTGCTGGACCCAGGGTTTGGGCTGAAGCTGCTGCGTTGTTGATTGTGGTTGTGGTTGTGGTGGCGGCGGTCGTGGTTGTCGTAATTAGGGCTCCGACGGTGGTGGCGTTTGTTGTAGGCGAAGGGGTTGTCGGAATCCGGCGTGTAACGGCCATTATCGCAGTCAGAACGGTGTCGTTTATCAGGGATTTCGATCGTTGACGTTGGCCTCGAAGGTAGTGCTAATATCTCCTTTCCTTGCTGAATATCAAGTTCGTTATTATTAACACTTTCACAGCCATAGAGAAGAAGCTGTTTAAGAGATTTCACCGGAAAGCTTCTTGTAGTAATTTTAAGATTTTTGCAACTGCGGAGGTTCCATAATTCAAGCTTTTCAAGAAGTCCAACAGACTGATGAACCTCAACTAAATTTTCACATCCCGACATATCCAATTCCTTTATGTTTGGGGCGATCACAGATAAGTCAGGTAATATCGTAATGTTTTTACAGTCTCGGAAACTCATATATTTCAAACTTTTGAACCGGTACCTCTGTAGAAGAAGAAGAAGAAAAAATTGAAATCTATTAAGCTTCAACAAACAGTAAAATACAGCTTAACGAAACAATAATAATTTATATATGCAATTGCAAATGATCATACCTCGAAATGCTCATCCAATTGAATGTGACTTCCTTGCATTCTGAGTGCAACAAGTTTTTGAAGGAAAAAATTGGATGGAAAGGAAGTTAAAGAAAATCCATACCACTCAAACAACCGTAACTCACGGGAAAGAAATTCAAGGTCTTCACAAATTCCACTACGAATTTTCAGATATATGAGATTTTTCATCTTTTCAAAATCTAATTGCATGTTTTCTTCCTCTGGCAGGTCCACCGCTATACCTCGAATTGCATTCAATCCCTAATTGGACAAATCATTCAGTAAAAAACATTATGCAAAAGAAACAGCCACAAATATAGTAGGTTGTTAAATTTTAAATAAAAGCCACACTAATATAGTGATATTTTCTTAAACATTAAAAATACAAAATAAAAGAAAAAGAATGAAAATTCACTATTTCAGCTAGGTGAAAAAAGGGAAAAATTAAACCAAAAGAACTTACCTTATTTACAATAAGTGCTTGAGGATCATCCTTGTAACACAATAGCCTGCTTCGTTCTAATTTTTGTCCCATTTGCTGAATCAAGCCATGCATCCATAGTTTGCCATCTTTACCAACGACTATGAGACACTTATCAATAAGTCTTTTAATATCATAATGTGGTTCATAGCAATAGATACTGGTTAGTATATCTACAACAAAATCCTTCTCTTCTCCAGTAAGGAAACATGCAATATCAAGAAAAATATCTTGTTGAGGTTGTTCCAATCCATCATAGCTTATTTTGAGTATTTCTTGTATATCTCTATTAGGAAATCTTTTATATTTTTCTAATGCACTTTTCCATTCATCATTAGTTTTTCCATACAAATCTACTCCAATGATTTTTAGAGCTAATGGAAGACCTTTGGCATAATGTATAAATTGGTTGACAAGTTCCAAAGAATCTTCATCAGATCTATTTCTTCCAAAGGCATGTTGACAAAAGAGTTCACGAGATTCGTGTACATTTAATTCCTCAACCTTGTAGTACCTTACACAACAGTATTTTTGAAGAGTATCTATCAAGTGTTTGTCTCTTGTTGTTATAATAATTCTGCTTCCAAAAGCAAATCGATCATAGTTTTCAAAAAAAAAATCTATCTTTTCTAGTTTTTCCATATCATCAAGAACTACAAGAATCCTTTTATGATATAGCCTTTCAATTGTCATATTGTTTTCTCTAGATGCACTCCCAACCATTAAATTTCGATACCCTAAGATCTCATTACAAAGTGTCTCTTGCAGTTGGATTACAGCATCATTTCTTTTTAATTTTTCTCTAACATTCTCTATACAGCTGCTTCCATCAAAATGATGACGAATTGTGTCAAATATAGCTTTCGCAATTGTTGTCTTACCTACTCCAGGAAGGCCATAGATCCCTATGATACAGAAAAAATCTGACTGAAGATCTAAACACCGATATGTGATGTCACTTACGCGAGAATCTATTCCAACTATATATTTTGTAGTAGAAATTTTCGTGCAATCTAATATAACACTTAAGATCTCTTCAGAGATATCTTGGATAATTTTGAATTCAGAGGGGCCGCAGCTGCCAATCACATAGCATTAAATATACGTAACGAGTCAGACAAGAAAAAAGAAATACATTATACGTGAACAAGGACTAAATTCTTTACAGGTATGTGATCAAAATAGAAATATCTTTATTATATATTCTTCCGTTTCTAACTTTGTATCATTGACCTTTGTAGCATTACCGGTATGTGATCAAAATAGAATACTTTTATAATTTGGCAATAAAAAAAAATATATAAAGAACTATGAATAAACAATTAATGCTAATTGTTTTTGGGTCCTGTTAGCATATGCCCTTTGGGCATTTGTTAATAGACCATTTTAGGTAAGAGCCGCTCCACATTGGGTCCAGGGTGGTCACAGGACCACCTTGACCTGAAAAATAATTATTATTATATATAATTTTTTTTTAATTATGATTTTTTTTATCCTTAAAAAAAATTTGTAACCACCCTATATTCATTTAGGGCCAACATAATTAAAGTTTGAACAAAATTTCGCAACAAACTTGGTTGTAGACTAAAGGCTACAACCCCTCTCAATATATTTTTTATTGGATGTAAATTTTGACAAATCTACATTTGAATTACATTTTCTTTTTATATCCTCCAAATTTGCAAAATTTTAAGAAAATAAAAAATCAATAACTATGTCATAATCAAATGTTTAAATTTTGAGTTTTTGTAGTCTAAAATTATACATAAAAAATAAATTTATGGATCAAATAGTAAATAGCATCCAATTGGCATGAAATTTGATTTTTTTTTTTTAAGAATATAAAGAATATACAATTCAACGATTAGATTTTTAAAATATGTAACCATGTTAATTATTTTAGTGACAGTTGTAGCCTTAGACTACAACTAAGTTTGTAACCAAATTTTTTCAATAAATTTAGTTGTCTTAACAATATATTAGGTCCTTACAAACAAAAAGAAAAGGCCAAGAAAAAATTTATTTAACTAAAATTTTGAAAGAGATGTAACTTGAAGTATTGATAATAAGATTATTATGCAACGACTTCAAAATAAGAAAATTCGTAGAAGGAAATTGTAAGATTTTATGTATTTGGGTTTTTTTTTTTTTTGGAAAATATATGAAGTTCTCTTTTTGTTAGATTTTGTACAATCTAAATTTCTTAATGACGTTTCTCAAAAGAAAATTTTCTTAATGACAACTCTGGAAAAATTCTTACAACCGTCACTAATTTTAAGGAAAGTTTTTATACTACTTTTATGTGAAATATAAAAAACTGTCAAAAAAGTTAATTTATTTTTTCTTTTCCATAAAAAGTTTCTAAAAATATTTCCTAACTTTTCTCATTATTCTTAATACTAAATTTGGTGGTGATACCAAACAATTAAAAATCATAAAAAATCATAAAAGTCAAAGAGTAGTCATTAATACATACTCGCCCTTGTAGTGATGACCAGTAAAGTTGCTTGCCTTATTTAGAGCCTTCCTCCATTCTTGCACCTTATTCATATTATCCTCAAATTTGTTTTCATGTTCTTTTAAATCTTCTCCAAACTTTCTATTTTGGTGGTGTACTTCTGCCGGATCCGCCTTATAAAAAATGGGTATCACTTTAACCATTTGGCCATTCTTCTTACACTCAATAATCTTGACAAGTTCATCCAAGCATCAGGTGGAAGATGCAAAGTTTTCCGAGAATACAATTATCGAAATCATTGAACTTCTAATGGCTTTGATAAGTTCAGCAGAAATTTCTTCTCTCCTTGGAATCCCATCATCCATGAAGGTCTTAATTGTCCTCATTTCCAAAATGCCTTTCAGATTGCTCGTGAATCCCATGCGAGTATCTTCACCTCTGAAACTCAAGAACACATCATATTCGTATGCGTTGTTTAGAATAACCATTGTGACGGTCCAGAAGATCTAAAAAGAAGAGGAGAAAGAAAGATGTGTTAAACCAGGCATAGAAAAGTGAATGAAAAATTAGAAATAAGAGATTTTTCCTAATACAATAGAATTATTCCATACGATTTCCTATACAACAACAATAACAAACAAACATCAGCCAGGGCGGCCCAACATAATTTGGGGCCTATGGCAAAAATTTTCATGTGAGCTTTTTATATGTAAATATTAATTAAATAAAATTATTTAATACTAATCAAAATATTGTTAATTTGATATATTAAATACATAATTTGATAAATAATACTAAGTTAATTAATGTTAATTTCATATCGAAAATTACCATAAATTTTAATAAAAAGAAATAAAAATACATTGTGATTAAAAAAGATATTGTATTTTGGATATATGACCGTACATAGTTAGTAGAGTTGTAGGATATTATTTAGTATGTGGCTAGGATATCGATGATTTAACTGAAAAGTTAAATATTTATTCATAGGACCCTTATCATATTGTAGAGAGGGAAAATTCCCGACCTATCACAAGCTGACACGTCACACTACCAAGTCCACAAAATACAGCCAATTACAAAGTGCCACATATTGCTGCTAAGTTTTACTATCACTACTCAGAAGCCAATGAAAATTTGCCAAGTGTCATGCAAAAACCAATCACGCATTAGCGCATGTAAGCGATGACACAAGCAGTCTCGCACATGCAAGCGATGACACAAGCAGTCCAGCGCGTGTAAGCGATGACATAGGCAAACCAATCAGGCTATGACATGTGTCACCAATCAGACTCCGCCACGTGTCGCTCACCCACCCCCAAACTTCTATAAATAGAAGCCTTCCTAAGACATTTAGGAAGAGGACACAGACTAAGCCATCTGAAGCACAAGCAGCATCAGAGAAGATTCAGAAGCATCAGAAGTACAGAAGCTCTGCAGGAATCAAGCCTCAAAGCCTTCAAGAACTTCAACCTCAAAATCGAAGAACACTCGAAGCAGAATCATCCAAACTATCTGCCTAGATCCTAAAGTTCACTGGAATCAAGCTCAAAAGCCTCCAGAAACTCCAATAACCATAAATTGGTGAAGCTCAACGGATTCAAACCTCCAAAGCCCCGAAGAACTTCCACCACAAACCTTCAAATACGAAGAACATTCAAAGCAGAATCATCCAAACTATCTGCCTAGATCCAAAAGTTTGCGGGAATCAAGCCAAAAGCGTCCGAAAACATCAACAAATTACAAATCAGTGAAGCTCTACGGATCCAAGTTTCTAAAGCCCCGAAGAACTTCCATCACAAAACTTTCGAAGACAAAGAACGCACCAAGAACACGAAGAACATACAAAGAACACGAAGAACAAATGATTTCTAACAAGCTCATAGCCAGAGATTCATTGTAATTCTGTTCCAAAGATCTTAGATCCATTCTTCAACCAAATTGAAGTATATTGGGTGTTCAAATCAAAATCACATTACTACAAATCCAATCAACAAGTCTTTTAAGGAGATCGAATCAGAGGATAACTCTTTTGTAATTACAGAGAATTGTACCACACAATCATCAATACAAATTCGCATTTGTAAAACTATTTTACTTGTTTGATTTATTTCGAACTGAGAAATTTAGTCGTCTACACATATTTCTCTCAAGTCTCATTCTCAAACTTTTTTTTATTGAAAAAAAAAAAAAAAAAAAAAAAAAAAAGTCAGCCGGAAGACGAAGGAGTCAACTAAACCAAACCTCACAAAAGATTTCAAACTCTCCTATAAATTAGAACATAGATCTAGAAATAAAAATGAGGAAGAGAGAGAGGGTTCGAACCACAATCTGACAACGGCGGCGCGTCTACCAAGCCACTATCACTATCAGCTCTCCAGAAAGCTGGTTTCAGCCGAAGCAAAGCTCCTCACCAAAAGAAAAGAAAAATAAACCACTGTAAATTGAGGTTCAGCGCTACGATGGCGAACTGGTGGGGAGACTTGAGAGACTTAATTTACATACAACCTAATCAAGATAATATAGACAACACAATCAAATCAATATAAAAAGAAATACTATGGATGTCCTTAGGTAATAGTTAATAATATATTTAAGAAAGAAATTTTATGGAAAAAAAAACAATTCATGTTTTGATAGCTTTTTCATTCCCATAAAAAGTGGTGGCCAATTTCCTAAAATAGATTATTAACCATTACCCTAAAATTTTCGTTAGCATATTAATGGTTTCTCTCTTTCTTCTCTTCCATCTCTCTTCTAACATTAACTCTCTCTCTCTATGCTGTCACCAAAATCACCTCTATTTCTAAAAACAACTAAACCACCACTACAAACCCTAGCAAACCACTTGAGACCCACCACCATTTACCCGGCAAACCCAAGAAACAACCCAACAAACTCGCAACAAACCACCACCACCATAGCACTATCGTTGATCAAAACCCATCACCACCACTAATCTACCACCTCCCTAACCACGAATTCCAGCCATGAGGTCTTAAAGAGAGAGATGGACTAGAGAGAGAGAGAGAGAGAGAGAGGAGGGGAGACAAAATAGAGAGAGAAATTTGGGGACTATGATTTAAATTATAATAACATGAAATTTTTAAGAAATTTTAAATATTTATTTTTATATTATTTTAATAATCAACCACATTTTTAATAATAAATGTACAATATTACCTATGATTTAAACTCAACTACTATCAAACTATTTAGAAATTTATAAGGATTTCCACTATATGTTTAAATTTTTTCCTAATTGTAATATTTGGTTTTTTGATAAAACTTAGTTTACTACGATTATTCAAGAATCGGTGTTGGATTTTGATGATTCTATAAACTAGGGTTTGTTTATGATGGCCAATAGTGTTTAGCATCTTTTGGGTGAGTGGGAAAAGGTTTTCTAAGCCTAACAAATTCGTTGATTGAGTGTAGCTTTTCAAAATTAAGAATGCATACTAGTACTTGAAATCTTGTTTCTCTATAGCACTCTCGAGAAATAGACGTTGATAAAGCATTTTTTTAATGAAAAATTGTAGTGAGGAGTGTACGAGCCAACTCATCAATCTACTCAAAACCAACCCCAATCAACCAAGCGATTAGGTCAATTTTTAGGGATTGATGAGTTAGGTTGAGTTGTCAAATCATTTTACTCTTGATTGGGTTGAGTTTGGGTAGAATTCATAAATTCACATAACCCAACCTAACCCACCTATATCTAATAAATATTTAAAACATATATTATATGCTTTTATTAATTACTCTTTTACTATTAGTAATACTATAAAACAAAACTCTTAATCCATTTCTCATTTCAACTCTCAATCTCATACTCCCCTACTTAGAATTTATGTATGGTGGTGCTACTACTTAGAATTTTCAAAAGATGGCCATGAGGCAGCAAACAGGTGTTGAAATCGCATTTATTCTATTTTGTTTCTCAACTAAGTAGAAGGATAAAACTATTTAATATACTACTATTAAAATCATTTTGGTTTGATAATTTGTTTATGGTGCTATGCTTTGAATTTTTGGAAGATAGTAGGGCACTTGCTTAATATTGCTTGTTGCTATTGTTTTAATCATAATTAATTAAAAATAAAATAAAACCTATCAACCCATAGGTCCGACCGACTCATGTGGATTGAGTTAGATTGGGTTAGACCTTTGTGATGGTTTGAGTTCAGTTGAGTTTTTTTACAACTAATCATAGTGGGTTGATTTGAAAAAAACTCTAGTCAATCAGACTGTGCATACCCCTCGTGGTTCAATCAGAGCTCTTCATTTCATTGTTATCTCATCTCATAATTATCCCCAAAAGTGATAAGATGATGATTAATATCATAAATATCATATTGTTTGTCAAAGTATTTTCTTTTCTTTTCTTTTCTAATAAAGCTATGATAGGTTGAGTCATGTTGGTTTTTACTTTTTACACAAGTGACAGGTTGGGTTGGGTTGGGTTGAGAATTTCTCAATCTAACAAGATTAAAATGGATTGAAAAAAATCATCCAATCCAACCCATACACACCGTACCTACAATGAAATATACAAAAAATTTCTCAATTATATGATCTTTTACTTTTACTGTTACTCTTTTATAAGTATCCAAATAGTGGTGGCATGATACAGTGACAGGGACACGTGGGTATACATATATATATATATATATATATTTTTTTTTTTTCCCTTTTTTGAAGTGGTAAGGATAAGTTGGGCTACCTTATTTCAAAATTAATGTCAACTTATGTTAATATTGTTTTATTTAGAGATTTCCTTTCTGTCAATTATGTCTTCAATCAATTTGTTTATTTTTAGCCAAAGCCTTATTCATACAATTTATGACTTACCATGTATAAAAGTCTTTGGGAATTAAGGGAAAGAGAGGTTCGAAATCACGAGTTAAAAGCGATGTTGTAATTATTTCTCAAAAAAAAAATTTATTTTTATTGGTAAGTATATAGGCACTGTTCAAAGGGCACTGCTCCGACAAGTTGGTTTCGGCCGAAGCAAAGCTCCTCACCAAAGAAAAAAGAACCACTGTAAATCGAGGTTCAACGCATACGACGGCAGACTGGTGGGGAGACTTGAGACATGATTTTCAACAGGAAATTGTGGCTGTTTCTCGTGAGGAAGAGAAGGGAAGTAAGCAATTTCCTATGTCTTGAGATCTTGGAGAGTGTGTTTACTTTTGGTGGGAGATGACTGTGTTTACTCCATGTCCTAGTAATATAATATTTCACATTGAGATTAAACAAAAAAAAAATTCATTTTAAACTCTAAAAGATTATTTATTTATTTTAACAACTTACTTAACTATATACCCAACATCTCATTTTTAATTTTACATACAACCCAATCAAATAATATAAACCACACTAGCAACTCTCTCTCTCTATGCTATCCACCAAAATGCCTATACTTCAAAACAGCTAAACCACCTACCAATGACCAAACTACTAAGACCCACCACCATTCACCCAACAAACCCAAAAACAACCCAATAAGCTCATACCAAACCACCACCACCACTTAGCAACATCGTTGATTAAAACTCACCACTCACAGTTAATCAAACCATCTATTGCGGTCTACCACCTCCCCCAAACACAGTTCAACTACCAAGGTCTTAGAGAGAGAGTTGGGAGATCTGATTTAAATTATAATAACATGAAATTTTAATTTTTAATTATTAATTTTATATTATTTTAAAATCTACCACATTTTTAATAATAATGTACAATATTACTATGATTTAAATTCAATTATCAAAATATTTAAGAAATTTATAAGGATTTCCACTATATGTTTAAAATTCTTTGTAATTTTATTTAGTTGAAGCCTTAGAAAAACTTTTAAATCAGGTAGATAAAAAATTTAAAAAAGTAGCGAAAAGAGTGATAAGACCCATGAATAGTACAAAAAGTGCAGCAGGGCTCATAAATAGTAGCAAAATAAGCAAAATAGTAAAAAAGCTAGCTTTTAAATGATATAAGCGCACTCAGTTTTTGATAAAAACTTAGTTTACTCAAAATTTATTCAAGTTGGTTTGGTTTAGTAGTTCTATAAACTAAGAGTTTTGTTTATGATGGCCAATAGTGTTTAGCATCTTTTTGGGTGAGTGGGAAAAGGTTTTCTAAGCCTAAATTCATTGATTGAGTGTAGCTTTTCAAAATTAAGAAGCATACTAGTAGTTGCAATCTCATTTCTCTGTAGCAATCTCAAAATACTATCACGGATGGTGATAAAAGCATTTTTTTTATGAAAAAAAACAATAATTTTCTTCTTCTAAATGTGGGTAGGAGTGTGCACAAACATGTCAATCCATTAAAACCAACCCAATCCAACCAAACTGGTTAGGTCAATTCTTAGGGATTGATGAGTTAGGTTGGAGTTATCAAAATATTTTGCTATTGATTGGGTTGAGTTTGGGTGAGATTCATAAATTTTCCTAACCCAACCCGACTCACCTGTATTTAATATATATTTAAAGTATATATTATATGTTTTTGTTAATCTTTTACCCCTTTTCCTAATATTCTCTCCGTCCCAAATTGTTTGGTCTGTATTTCATTTTGAGATGTCCCAAAATAAAGTCATCTTTTGAAAAGTAAAACCTTATTGTTTTATTAACATTTCCATTATATCCCTATAGAATTTATCAATACTTGTATTAAAATTTTATTTGAAGATAAAAATTGAATTTGGTGAGGGTTGACTACTATGGAATTTAAATTTGAAGATAAGTTTGTAATTTATGGCCAAAAAATTTATAATTGTATGAGTAGTACACCAATAAAGTTTGTTATCTACATTAACTTTGAAAATTGAACATTGGAATTTTTTTTTTTTTTTTTTTATACCGCGATTCAAAGTTGTTTAAATTTTTGATAAATTTGTTTACCACCAAGGGTAATTTAGGAAACTTCAAACTTTAAAAAGAAAAAAATGATAAAATATTTAATGATGTTTCCCTAAATAGATGGAGTTTTTAAGTATGTTAAAACAATTTAGGACAAAGGAATATAAAACAAAAACTCTTTGATAGGCTAAAAATATAATGGCCCCTTTGGTAAATTAATTATCGATTAATTAATTAAGTCGATTTAACATACACATTAGCATGTGCTTTAAATCAATCTAATTAAACTAAATGCGGTAGAGTAAATTTGACACGAGGTGATTTGTTCTGAATAGAAGAAAACATCAAGGCAAAACCCCATCAATTGAATTTAAGGTCACATCACGAGAATCCACTATTATTATCAAAATAAGCGATTTATAAGTAAAAGGAATCTCAATACCTAATACCAACCTCTAGTTGAACCATATCCCAATACCAATTGGACTTGTATTATACTTGTAATCTCTCAGTTCAATACACGACTCCCGATCGTGACTAACTAATGATGCACGGATCTAGTACATGACTAACACAAAAACTTGAGAAGATGTTAGGTACATAAAGTTTTGATTCATCCAGAATAAAGATCGGGGAAACCGCCGATCATAAAACCCTTGGTGTAAAGGCAATAACTAGAGAATATATGATGAACTAGGGTCCGGTCTAATATGCATGTATTACGATTTTGCAACCTTGCATCGCCTTGACGACCCTTAAAATAATCCTTATATATCTAAAGTTGAGAAAAAAAAGCCACAAATACTCAAGGATATCGTGTAAATCAGTCCCGAAAATTAGTTAGTAATTCTGTGAGATTCGGCTTATATCAGGCTTCAACGTAAATCTCGAAGAAGTTTTTTTAGTCGAGATTCTTTGTTGAGCCCCAATAGACAACACATTCTTCATACTGTTTCTTGAGTCGAACTTGCATGACTTCAATACTAAGCCCAGACACTTGTTTCTTGAAGTACTAAACCCATCCTAGATCTACCTAATTACAAGTAAAGCTGCGTTTTGTCAAGATTAGCCAATTACATAGAGAATATGTCTAACACTCTCAACCCATTTCTCATTTCAACCCTCAATCTCTCACTTCACTCTCTCCCTACTTAGAATTTATGTATGGTGGTGCTGCTACTTAGAAGTTTTAGAAGATGGCATGAGGCAACAAACAATTGTAAAACTGCCATATATTCTATTTTGTTTCTCATTGACTTGAGATAAAATTATTTAATATCTTGCCATTTAAAATCATTTGGATTGATAATTTATTTCTGATGCTATGCTATTGTTCTAATGCTCAGTGTAAAGAGTAAAGGAAAAACCTATCCAACCCTTGGGTCCAACTCGACTCATGTGAGGTTAGACTACTATGATGGTTTAAGTTGATTGAGTTTTACAGCCTTAATCATGGTGGGTTGGTTTGAAAAAAAACCCCAATCTAATGAACCACATACACCCTTATACACCTAATTAGTTTCAATCAGCTCTTCATTTTTCATTGTTATCTCATCTCATGGTATCACAAAAGTGATAAGATGGTGATTAATATCATAAATATCATATTGATTGTCAAAATACTTTTTCTTTTTTCTTTTAATAACTCTATATGATAGGTGAGTCATGTTGGTTTTACTTTTTACAAATGTGATGGGTTGAGTTGGGTTGGGTTGGAAATTTCTCAATCAACAAGATTGAATTGGATTGAAAAATTAATAACTCCATATGATAGGTTAGTCATGTTGGTTTTGCTTTTTAGACATATGATAGGATGGGTTGGAAATTTCTCAATCCAAGAAAATTAAATTGGATTGGAAAATCACCCAATTCAACCTATGCACACCCTACGACAAAGGAAATATGCAAAAATTTTCCTCAATTATTTGATTTTTTACTTTTCACCACGATTGCTCTTTTTATAGAGTGTCAAATGGTACATGGCATGATATAGTAGCGGGGGACACGTGGATATAAATATAAATATATATATTTATTTTCTTTTCTTTGGGTGATAGGTAAGGATAAGTTAAGGGTACCATATTTCAAAATTAATGTTAGTAACTATCTTTCATTTGGCTCTAACTAATAGTCCGTTTGGACTGGATTAAGAAGGAAGGAGGTAGGTAGAAGCTGATTTAGCACAAAATTAGCTTATTTTTAACCGGTACTCTGCTGCTCCCCCTCCACTCCCTCTCCTTCCTCTCCATCAAGCAGGCCATAAAGGAACATTGCACGAGCCTTAACTTATGTTGATATTGTTTTATTTAGAGATTTCCTTTCATCGGTGATGTCTTCAATCAATTTATTTATTTTTATTGGTAAGTACATAGGCCTTTGCTCAAGGGCATCTCTCCTCCATATAGGAATAAGAGTGGAGGTAAGATCATGGATTTCTTCAGTCATTATACTATTCCTTTATAAAACCACTGAACAACTTTCCATCACATTGCCTTTGTCCAACTCGACACCACTACTGCTTTAATCATTGATTATGATGCTTGTGTTTAGGCTATTATGTGGACCATTTTCTTCTCTAATCTGCCATAGTAATGGCAGGATTTTCTATGAGGCTTGAAGGGACATCGAATTCTCAAAAAATTTGATCATATATAAGTTTTGCATCATGCTATCATGACCATTGACTGAGAAAGGAAAACTTACTTCCAACCAAAGTGGAACTTCCCTAGTTCCCAAAGTTAGTCGGAGTTAACAAGAGTTGATAGTGAGATGTATGTATGGTGAGTTGTTACCTTCAATTCGGGGATATTTATAGGTTTTCCTCTTGCAAAAATGTAAGAGAGGAGTAAGCTTTATAATTTCCTCGGCTTTGTGCATTTTATTCATGGTTCACCTTGTAAGTTGTGTCTGTTATCTAACATTTTAATTACATGTGAAAAAGTGAGCTTAGAAATAACCATTAAATATCAGTGCTAAGAAACTCAACTAATGCGGATGATATGTTCTTGTTTACGTATGCTAAAATTCATCTAAGCGAAAGAACATCATAAATACTACGGATTGTGTTCTCTTCTTGCTGTTAGTCGCGTCGGAGACTTTAATGTTGTATCACTTTAACCGGCACTCTGACTATAGCCTAAATGCAAGAGGAATTTCATAACACCTCTTTCTTGCATAGTAAGTGTTTCCCAACTTTTATGATGAATAAAATGAATGATATCCACCATAATTGTCATTAGACAAATAAGAGTAAGATGTTATAATTACAAAGAAATAAATTTATTGAATATTTGGGAACTCCTTTTGGATCGGTATATTTATTGAAACATTCCTACGCACTTATATGTAAATGTTTTGGCCTTCCTTTGGCACCTCATTTTATCTGACTTAGATTGGGCTCGAGAAAAAGTGCTAGTTAGCCTAGTTTTTAAATCATTAGTCTTACTTTATGTTTATAATATCCAAAATATTGTAGGAGTACCGTAATGATGAGGAACTTGGTCTAATGATTTCCCTTTTTATATTATACTCTAGGAACGCTTGCATTGTCTGCCTTATATCCTTGGTGGCGAGATGCAAGCGTAGATTGCGTTAGTGGGGGTTATAATGTTAGTACACGGATACAGCGGTGTATGCCAAATTGTTTTGCCATTTAAATCAACAAATGTTATAGTGTCCTTACCTTCCACAGCCCACATATACAAAGAGAACCCTTGTTATAAAACAAGGAATGAGAACAATGCTTAGAAAGGAGAAACTTTGGTTTGCATGCTTGAATATCTATAGACTAGGTGCATGTAGAGAGGCAGCTTGATGTGTTCTTGGAAAAGGACGTTGTGTTCAAGACCTCATAGATCCTTAATTCATTTTGGGCATTTCATTTCTCTTATTGCATGATCATTTTAACTACGTAAGCCTTAAAGATGGTCGTGCAGCCTGCGGCAACCCGATGATCTCCCGGGAAATTTAGTGGCAATGCAATTTGTGGTTTCTTCTATCCATGCTTATTAATTTTGTCTTTGCTCTTCAAATCTCTTTCTTGGATCCCTAAGTTCCTTGAGATTTTTAATTGTCATTATTAATTTATTATAAATGATACATGGTCGGAGGAATGTTTGCCAATTATGAGAGTTTTGGTGAACCTTTAGTGATTTTAATAAACTTCTTCGATGAAAATGATGCATAAGTAACAATACTAATAATAATAATAATAATAATTTTGGGTGGGGGAGGAAGTTCCCTCCCCATCCCCCTCTCTTTTACGGTGTAGAGAGACAATGGCGGGTGTCTATGCATAATTTTGGTAGATCTAAGCATAAATTTCTTCTGATTCTCGCCTTCCTCCTGTATCATTGGAGTTACCATTTTTAACCTAAAAGTTGTTAAATAGAATTATTCATAACAAGATTAATTCACGATTTGTACCATTTGTGTGTTTGTGAAGCAAAGAGACGAGAGGATCGATTGGAGGATTTTCCTTAAATTTTGTGTAGAATGGCGCCTTTGATTTCCGGATGAAGGCTTATTGGCATATACTCTATTAGGATCATATTTTATTGTAATTGTCTAATCTTTTGACAAAATGCACTTTACTTGTAATTTGGTAGATTTAAGATGAGTTTAGTACTTAAGAAACATATTCAAGTCAAGTATTAAAGACGCAGAAGATTGGTGCAAAAAACAAGTGAAGAAAAGTTGTTCATTAGAATGCTCGACAAATGGCTTGACGGAAGCTTGCTATCGAGACTTAATGTAACATTAGATGGCTCGACAGGCTCAATCTATCGAGATTTACAATTCGAATTTCAGGATCCCGAAATTCATTGAAACTTGTGTATTTGTTTATGATTTCTTTTCTCACAACCCTAGACATATATAAAGTTTATTTTAAGAGCCGCTGCGGATAGAGACCAAGAGACTTATTTTCTATGTGAGAAGCTAATGCGTTTATCAGCCATAGGGTTTGTAACGAGTGGCTATGATCTTCATTGTTAGATAAAGTGAAACAACTTTGCAGTCCAACAACATCTATTCAGAGATTCTTGGAGTTAGTCAGCGTCTTTGAGATCCGTGCAAAGGTTAGTCACAAATTGGAGGTTTATACATCAAGGAAGAGAAGGCTACTACAAGATCAAGTCAATTGGGTATTGGAGCAAGGAGGTTCAGTGTGGGATTGGTACCGGAATAGACCGGGGGGTAGTTGGTAAATTCATATACTTGTAACATTGATTGTTGATTAGTGGATTCTTGGGGTGGTGACTTTAAAATCACACAGTGGGGAGTTTTTGCCTTGCGAGGATTTCCCCATTTGTCAACAAATCACGTATCTAATTTATTTTCCATGCACTTAGTAATTTTATGGTGATTTATTTGGTGCCTTCCTGATTGCATGCAATTGAACTGTAATTAATCAATTTGGGTAACTAAATTAATTAACCGGGGTCAAGTCATCTTAACCCAACATACACAGTTATATTCTTGTTTTTATCTCAACCCATATCTCAATTCAAAAGTTTTACTGTCTCTAAAATGCTATTGTCAATTTTGTGTACCAGGTAAAGCAAAGACACTTATCATATGGGGTGAGATGACCATATCATGAGCAACAAGCTTGCAGTGAGTTAGTAAATTTTATGGATATAAAGCGTCAAATGCAACAGCTAAGTGAATGGAAAACATGCCTAGATTCAGGATTTTTTTTTTTTTTTTTGGTTTCAGGAGGATTTGATCGACCTTCTTGGATTTAATATTCCACATTATAGAGACTTACACATGAACTACCAAATGCAATTATGCATGAAATACAGGTTGTGGTCATCTTCCTCATGTCAGAAGCCAAACTCAGTTGCTAAATTGATTGTGGATTTTGTTCAAGAATATTTCTATAAAGAGATTGAATGTGTTTCCCAATATTGAATTCCACTTTCCATCTGTGCTTAAATGATGTCAAACTGGTTCACCACATTCATTGTATGGTAAGGTAAATTTTTGTAAATGTAAAAACTATACAATTTGCATTCCATTTTGCTTGTAGGTGACAAGTCATCTTTGGAGAAAATGGGCAAATGCCCATTTCAAAAAAAATATCCAGCATTTTGCCCAATTTTCCAAACTAATTAGGGAAATGCCTCTCTTTTGAAACTCAATTTTCTCAAAATCGAGTTATAAAAAAAAACAAATTTCTGGAGTCCTATAATGGCGGTTTAAGGAGCCTATAGTGACGTTTTAAGGACCTATAGTGGCGTTTTGTAACTCGATCTCCATGAAGTCGAGTTACATGCAATTTTTTTTTTCTTTTTTTTGCCTATAACTCGATTTCAAGGAGCTTGAGTTTCAAAACATCAGTATATGTCCTTAAAACGTCACTATAGGCTCCTTTAAAACGCCACTATAGGGCTTAACTCGATTTTGAGAAAATCGAGTTTCAAAAGAGGGGCATTTCCCTAATTAGTTTGGAAAATGGGGCAAAATGCTGGATTGTTTTTTCAAAAAGGGCAAAGGCCAATTTTTTCCAGTCATCTTTTATATTACTTGTTTAAGGGTCTGTTTGGATACAGTTGAAAATTGAAACTGAAAACTGAAAAACATTATAGCAAAATAATTTTTAAATGTGTGAATAGTACCGTGGGACCCATTTTTAATGAAACAGTTGCTGAAAAGTGAAATTTATGGGTCCGTGAACAGTGCACGAGACTTACTAATTTGCTGAAAAGTGTGAGAAAAGTCAAACTTTGCGGCTACTGTTCATGAACAGTGCTGTAAGTCTCACAAACGCGTAAAAAAAAAAAAGAAAAAAAAAAGAAAAACGCCAGACGCAGACGCGCTGGGTTTTTCAGCCCAATCCAAACGTATCATAAGTAAGAAATATATATTTATATATATTTATATATATATATATTTATATATATATATATATATCTCTAAAAGCTGAAGTGTTGCATTTATTGTTGTTACTTTCTTTTTGAGCCATATCAGCGACCACATCATCCACTTATTTTTTACCTCTTATTTTCTATTTTCTCTTTCTAAACTTTTATTCTCCTTATTCTTATTAAAAAAAAAAATCTTCTTCTCACTCTTAGTCCACATTTACTATTACTCTTCCTTCAATCTTTCCCCTCTCTCTTTACCTCTTTATCTCCCTACTACTCTCTACTTTACCTTTTTATATCCCCGCTACTTTCTACTTTAGTGTTACACTTCCTTCATCATTTTCGTTTTCTTATATTTGACTCCTCTTCTCCTCGTTTAATTTTGTATAAATTTGATATCACTTCTCCCATTCAATCCATATTTTCTCTACAAAAAACTGTGAGTACTCTCTCTCTCTCTCTTGGATTTTTGTTCTTTCCTTTACTTTCTTATGGATTTTTGTTCTTTCTTATAATTATGATTGAGGTTGATGGTTTTTTTATGGTTTTCTTTTTTAATATGTGTTTTGTTGTTTTTTAAATTTCTCATTACAAAGTCTTCTCTCTGCCTTTTATAGCTTTGGTTGAATTTTGATTTGGGTTAATACTTAGTTTTTTTGAAAATAGGAATTTAAGTTTATGTCAACAATCTACATGACTATGAATTTGAATATGCCTACCAATTTTTTGAGTAATAAACTATGATAAAGTCTATCTTTTATTCCTTTTGTTTCATTTTAATTTTGGCTAAGACAACATTGTAATTTTATGATGAATTTTTATTATTATGACAATCTCATTATTTCTTAAGAGATGAGAAATTTGAAACTTATAAAATTTAGTTATATATCAAATATAATATTAGTTATAAAATTTAGTTATATATCAAATATAGTTCACCTTAAAAAAATATTAATTAAACATACAAAATATAATAGTATGATATATTTGTACTTTATAGAGATAAAAAGATAGAAAATATTGGTAGAAATCTTTTTTTATTTTTTTTTATTTTTTTAAAATAAGTAATACTTAAAGAAATTGTTACTTTTTATATATTAGACTTCATTACATAATATTTATATATTCCCACCATTGCGTGGGTCTGCTGCTAATTTATTCGTAATAGATATAGATGCTGCCAGTCATTTTATCTGTATGCCATTGAAATTCAAATATACATATAACTTATTAACAATGTCCTGTGTAGAAAACCATTTTAGTCGATTTCACATCCATGTGATGCTTCAATGTCCCATTCAGGAATTGCTTTGATTTCATGGGCTGCTCTTATTTTCCTATGTCCGCACCCTATGGTAAATTTATAGCTTCTTTCTACAAATTGATGAGGAAGTTGGATAGAAGCACGTACAATCCTGCATACTTCAGTATGTAAATTGCCATTTCCTATTTACCAGGAGAGCAGTCCAGATTCATCCATGTAACAGGTTCATGGAAAATGGTTTAGCACTTTTCAAAATTCAGACTCCTTTATCATATGTATATCCTGTTTTAGTACTGAAAGTTTTAGTTTCAATTAGAATTATTAGTGCTGTTAAAATTACCGATTCTCCCCAAAGTTTAAACTATTAGGAAATGATAGATTTAATTGTTTAACCATATACTTGTAAGTTGTAACTAGTTGTAACTATAAACATAGTGGCTGACATTGATTAGTTGTTGAAGCCAAACCAAAAATTTTTGGACCAAGTTTAGTTGCTGTTGGAAATGAAAGACACTTATTAGCCCTTTAGGTTTATGATACTGCATGTTATTTATATAAGTAGGGCCTCTTAAATTCCTGGGGCTACAACTGGCCAGGAATCATTTTCATTGGAAGGAATCCCAAAAGATTGTATCAAAACATCTACTAGTATTTGAATGTGTGATATACTTGATGTTTAAGCAAAATTTCTTGCAAGATACATATGCTGATGCTAATTAAAGCTTGGGACCACAACCCTTGTTGAACAAGATATTCACATGAAAAAAAAAGACCAAAACACATATAAATGCTCTTCTTTTCCTTTTATGAGCAGATGATTATGAATGCAATGCTTTCTGTATGTTAAGGATTGATGCTCTACCATTAACTTACATATCATCTCACCCAGTGGTTGGCTGTCATGGTTCCCTGGATGTTGGGAATTTTCCTACTGTTTGGGGGAAGAAGAAAGAACAAAAAATACAAAAGCTACAGTATATTTTATTTCCTCTATTTTTTTTAGTGTCATCATTTTGATAGTTATTTTATAAAAAAGAAAAAAAAAAAGAAAAAAAAATGGTTAATATTTTTTATTTAGATACCAAAATGATAGGAACCCCAAAGTTCCAGAGATTAATTATAAAGTTTGAAACTTAGGGGATCAAAATGATAATAACATGAAAGTTTAAAGAGTATTAATTACAAGTTTTGAGACTTTGACAAAACTGCCCCAGATTAAAGGGGAAAATATGTATTAATTTTAGGTCCCACTACTCATTATCATGCAACCGAATCTATTACTATATTATCACAGAATAATTTTAGAACTTGTGAGTTGTAACCATTTGATTTGGTTGGTAGGTCACCAGTCTATCTCAAGTTCCAACACCGTTTAGCCAAAGCATATGCACGATTGCTTTTTTTTTTAACCAGATATATATGTGGCCATGCACGTCAAACTCAATTATTCTAAGATGGGTTGGTTTGACACTTGTTGGTCCCAGCCATGAATTAATGGCTCAGAAGATTTAAACTTTTCTACCGTGCAGAACTTTAACAACAACCTCTTCTCTTCTCTTCTCTCCTCTCATAACTTTACATATTGAAAATAGGCTGCCAAGTGTTTGTCTTTCATCAAAAGTGCACCAAAATTGGTACAAATGTAAACGTCATGGTAGATGGGGTGGCAATGGCATGTTCTCTTTTCTTGTGTCTGATGATGAGTCAAATTTGTCAAAAAGATCAGCATGAAACGTGTTCAAATCACATTATTCTAGCTATAATACAATGGATCCATTCACAATAAAGGTTCCTTTTTCTTTCTCCTTGATTCTGATTGTAAACAAAATACATGACACATTAAACATTAAAGAATACATTTGTCAGAAAAGAATACATGTGATTCGTGATTGTGATTAATCTATTGAGGATCAATAGCGATTTTCTGGCTTTTTGTTGTTTGTAGCTACAAAAACCATAAGAAATTCTTGACAAAGAACCATAACACCAACATGAACAATGATTTTTAATAGGCTAAAAAGTAATTAACTAATATAAGTAGATAGGGTAGTAAAGTTCCATTAAATTAAAAAAAATACTGCCTCTCTCTAGATATACAAAAAGGAAAAATCTAAAAAGAAGAGATCAGGTTCTTCTACCCCAATACCAGTCATATCACCACTCAAAAAGGAATCAAATTCCTCAGCAGCAGCCCAGCTTTTTTTTTCACATAGGAGGAAGACAACAGAAAAAAGAGATAATAAAAAAATACCTTAGTGGGAATTGCCTAGGCTCTATCATGGTGACATCTTGTCCACACATCAACCCCACTAGTCAATACCTCCCCCCCTCTTTCTTTTGAACTAGGTGTAGTATTATTTTCAGGCCCACAGCAACACTAACCAGAGGGTCAGGCCCAGAGAGAAGAATAGGCTAGTGCATCTAGTGATGAGAGGTACAGGAGCACTTGAATCATTGATGCCAGTAGTGGTGGTTCCTGAGGGGCTGATTCCTGTGCCAAATACTGAAGGAGTTGTGGTTGAAGGTGTGGTTGTGGTTGGAGTTGTGGTTGGAGTTGTAGTTGATGGTGTGGTTGTGGTTGGAGTTGTGCCTGTAGGTGTTGTGCTTGGAGTTGTGGTTGTGGGAGTTGTTGGTGTTGTTCCTGTTTGGCTGAACAAAGCAAAACGTCATCATATTAATATTAACCTCAAAACCATGCTTCATTATGATAAAATTAAAAAGGAAAAAAAAGACTATTCATAATAAAAAGCTGAACAAAGCAAAAAAATCATCATATATATTAACCTCAAAACCATGCTTCATTATGATAAAATTAAAAAGGAAAAAAAGGCTAATTCATATTTCATACTACTAAAAGTTTAAGCCATTAGGAAAGCATGAACTTTAATTATCTAATTACTATTCTAACACATTTGGTTATGTTTGGGCCTCTGTCCCCCTTTAATATGTGAGTCACAAGACCCAAAAACTTACACAATTAGAAAATAATACATTTTAATCATTTAATAATTACTCTATCAAAATGAAAAATATATGATACTTAAAAAATAACATGCAGAAAACAGAGAAGCTGAGATCTGAGGAGAAAGAGGACAAATGAACTTGTGAAATATCAACATCATGACAGCTCACCAGCTCTTATTAAGAAGCAGGCTCAGGATTGTAAAGATATGAAGCTGTGAGGCACTAGATCTACTTTTCTGAATCACTGTCAAGAAAATTATTTTATTCACCTTCAATAAGTTAGTCTAATACTAGGCTGCAATTGCTAATCCAAGCAAAACCCAGTTCAGAAATACCATTTATTAGATGTCAATAATTGCAGGATTGGTAAAGTTAGGAAAGTAGGCTTTTCACAAGCAGAATTAATCAGTATGAAGAATCTATAACCAAAATAAATAAATAAAAAATCTTCTTTGGGCATGGAAAAGAAGTCCATAAATAAACAAAGTTTTCCACATAAAAAAGGAAGCTTTAAACCAGATTCACACTCCACTGAAGTCAGAAATGTTTTGAAGATAACAACTGAAAATTTTTCCTTTCATGTGAAAATGAACCAAAACATTCACTCAGAATGACATAAAGATTCAAGATTTGAAGTAGGAACTAAGAAACCATACCTGGATGATGGATAAACACAAGTAGTAGAAGATCCAGCTGTAAATCAATCATCCAAGGAAGATGAAAAATGAAATCAGTAGAATGTTTTAGAAAACAAAAATTGCAGGTGGATGAGTGTCCAAGCCCAAAGGTACTTACTTGGGGCAGTTTGTGTGACAGTGGCAGTGCCTGAGAAATCACAGCTCCCTTGTGCCTGACTCTTTCTTTGGTAATAGCTATTCACAGCATAGTCACAGTGATTCTTTACAGTGTTAGGGCTGTAACAGGCACCATTTTGAACGATAGGAGTACAGTCAGCTCCAGCTCCACAAGCATAATCCAGTGACTTCTGAAGGGCTTGGTCACTGAGCCCATCTTTGCATACACAATATGCAGCACCTATAGGAGAAAAAATGAAAATTATTTAAAACAAAAACCAAAAAAAGATCAGTTAGTTCACACAAATCTCCTTCCCCCCACCCCTAAAAAGAAAAAAGTACAAGAAACTAAGAAAATCAAAGGGAAAAGGCACCATACACTGTCTCCAGCAATATCTTGGCCATATATGTAAATAAAAAGTTTTTTCATTTTAAATCCTTATCAGATGGAGTAAGAGAAAACAACAAAATTAAACTCCACACTCACTTGAGAAAATCTATTTACCCATTTCACTTTAGCAGGAAAAGGCAAAAGAGAAAACCATGGCAAAAACAAGATTTAACCATTTAAATCTAAGGTTTTGGGGAAGAAAAGAAAGACTCAAAAAAATCCAGGAACTTACTTGAATGGCCAGTAAGGGCTAAGAAAAGCACCAGATACACAAGAACAGCCATGATTAATTGAAGATTGTGGTTGAAATTTTATGAGAAAATTAACTATCTTTTATGAGAGTTGCTTGAGCTTGAAAGCAAGATGACTAAATGGGTTTGAGAGAGAGAGAGAGAGAGAGAGAGTTGATGTAGAGGGCTGTGGAGATTTCTAGACTATAGTGGAGGTGTGAAGTGTTTGTATCTGGTACATGCTTTTAAGAGGCCCTTTTATGTTTTTTACAATCATGTATCAAACTATTAATTTAATACTTTGTAGTTTGTACTATGAAGATTAAAATATATTTATGCTAAGAATGGAGAAGAGTGATATGGGGAGCTGAGCAAGCTGCAGCTCTTGTCATGTATTTGACTGTTGGTGTTGGTGTATTACATTCTAACGGTCATAAACTCATGTGGGCGATCAAAGCTTAACCCAACCTGGTTTTGGTTGGTACTATGTGATAAGGGGGCCCTACAATTGAAGGTTCTTGCAGATCTTTTCTCTTATGTGCTGTCGCTTTGAGCTGCTAGCATCACTACATTGTCCTTCTTTTTGTGCTTTTTTTGGGGCATCAATGGATTATTTTGGTGCTTGAAATGATTCTCTTTATATTTGTAAACTGATTGGTAAGCTTATAGACTATAGTTACCATCATGTCTTAAGCCTAAAAATGAAATGAAAAATAAGCTCTTCCCTTGAATCCATGCACTTCTTTTTATATGTAATAAGCTTTTTTTTTTTTTTTTTTGGTTATTTAGGTTAGAGCTTTCAAATCAAAACTCATGGATTTCATGAAACTTTAAAAACTACTAAATCAACCCTTTATAATTTTATTTATAATAAGATTTGAATTTATGTTATTCAATTATGAATCGCAGCAATTATTTTTTATTATTGAATTAAAATGATAATGAATTTCCTTTTAATATAGTGTTTAATCCAGCTACTAACTACTTTAATTTAAGTTGGGCAGTGTTTTATATTAAGTTAGGTAACTCTTTTTTTTTTAGAAGGAAGTTAGGTAACTCTGTAGGAAGAAAGCACACTTTGCCATAACTTAAATATTTATTAATTTACGATTAGAAAAAAAAATTCATTTATATATGTGGTCACCACTGGTACTTGGTGAAAAGCAATCTGATTACCACTTGACACATGTATAAATTGTGCTACTTAATGAAAAACAATCCAATTACCACCTGACATATAAATAATTATTACAAAGTATATGACAAAGTGTGTCTTTTTGTTAAGGCAATGTTGTATATTGTTGGATTCTTTCTTTTCTCATTTTATTCTCTAATAATGAACTGTCCGACCCTATCTTAGCTTGCATGTACTTCTAGACAATTCAGCCAACATATATAAAACCTTTAGAGCAGGCAACATTGACATTTAGAGCAGGTCAAAAACCTCACACACGAATTTTATTCCCAAGAGAGAGCTTTATACTTTCTGAATGTTATAGAAACAAATTATATCTTTTCTAAAAATAAAAAAACAATCATATATTTTTCCAAATAAATTAAGACAACTGTTATGAATCTCGACACACCAATACCATTAAAGAATTTATACATTCAATTATAAAGATCTTTACCTTCTCAAAAAAAAAATAAAAAAAAATTATAAAGATCTTTAGAGTATTCTTCTTCAAAGTAGATATTACTCTGTCATTCTCAGTTAGTTTAGTTTTTTTATTTATTTTTTATTTTATTTTTTATTACAAGATAGAAATTCTACTCTAACCTAATTTAAGTGTATATGTGTGTGAAGCTTCTTCCTCGAGACTTGAACCCCGGCCCTTGCCTCCCACACCCTACAAGCACTTATACTTGTGGAGTGACTATCGCATCAAGAGTGTGCGGTAGTCATTCTCAGTTAGTTTAATTGGTAAAATTTCTTGTTGTCGAATAGAAAGTCTTTGTGGTTTGAATCTTGTTTATACTAAAAATCAATTAGTGTTTTGATTTAATGATAAAAATCAATCATCATAGAAAAGACGCTATAAGTTGAAATTTTTTATTATATCCATAATAATAAAAAAAAAAAAATAGAGATCTACTCCGGTATATAATTCAAAACTATCCAAATTTGCTCTTATAAATTTGAATATCATTAGCTTCATCATAGTATGGTGCTATTTCTCTTCCTGGAAAAAGAAAAAGAAAAAAAAGAGTATGAAATTGACTCATCATAATAGGAATTTTATAGGACAATGGAATCAAGAGTGCTTATATCTTTGTAATAACAACATACAAAAATCTTATAAATGTAAATAATATGATTACAAACAACAAAGGGGGTCAAGACACTTCAGGGTTTTATCTACTCATCTCGATGTAGATGTTTCATGTTTAGTACATTAATAATATTCAGCTTTTCAAAACATATTCTGTCGCCATTTTCAATATTTATTAGTCATGTTGATGTGATCATGTTGTTTTAAAGAACAAAAGTCTATGGAATAGTATGAATTCACACACGCATTAACATCATGTTTCACAGCTTATCAAGCTAGCAAATTGAAATTGGTGTGTAAAAATATTGTATTAGTTAATTCATGTGAAAGTGATGAGAAAAAAAATGTATAAAAAAAGTGTATTTTGCATGTAAGTATAGAACTATAAAATAGATCTTTCAAGAAAGGTAGCCAACCGACACAGCCGAAGACAATATATTACGTTATAAAATTGATTTGGTTGGCCTTTCGTTCTTGAGTAATTCTAGACAATTTGGCCTTTTAGAAACATACTCAAACTCGAACCCACGTAGACATGTATTGGTCCAAGGCACCCTACTCTACCACCAGGCCAAGCAGTGCAACGCAAGTCAGCATATACCCACAAGTAAAATAGGTATTGATATTAGAATATGCATAAAAAATTTGAGAAAAAACTTCACGCACAATTCATGTGATAGCTTGTCAATGATAAATAAAAAACTGATGTCAATAATGAGTTTTGATAAGAATCAATAAAATCTTACTAACTCAATTATTGTGAATTTTTGTGTATGTAACATTACTCTAGCTAGAAATGACTCTCTCTCTCTATATATATTCATGGGGTTATTTACAAGTTTGGAAACAAACTCAAGTATGTCCCTCCTTGCATTTATGTATGTGACAACCGGTTGTTACGATCATGATTTAAGGTTGTCGATTAGTAAGAAAAAGAGGGTATATTATAGTTACTTATTCTATGATTCTATCAAGGACCAAATTCACTTCTTTATAGTGATATCTATGATGATGGTGATGATGATTGATGAACCCCACACCACCCTTTGAGCCTTTACCAATTTGAAGCAATGAGCAAACATTTGACGCATTGATAATAAAATAATGTTAATGTTGTTGAGTGATTAATATATCAAAGGAGAGAAAAGTAAAAAACGGATATTGGATTTTAACGTAATTCAGCTTAATGGCTTTTGTTCATAAGAGAAAACTTTTAAATACTATATCTTTGTTATTGAAATCGTGTAATCGTGTTTTACAGTAAACCAAATATAGAGTTTATATATTAGAGAAGTCTAGGCTAACCTTAAAGTTAGGTTTTTTGGACCATGACATCTCTAATATATAACCTAAAGTCCTACTTAAACCATGAACAATATACATCCTATGAGATTTGGAGAAATTTTAGAGACTTATCTCTTTTAGAAAATAACACTCTTCTCCTAAAAGTTTGTGATCCATATATAGAAAAAATAGTAACTGAAATATTTTCCCCTTTCTTTCTCTCTTTTTATTTTCAGAATCAAATGCTTATTCAAAGTAAACTTAAGGTAATGATTAAGTAACAGTCTTTAAGGGCATAGTGCTATTTTTGAAAATAAAAGCCCAGCTTTTAACATTTTCCCAAATGTCAGGATTAGTCATGTAATACCCATTGAATTAAACAGGACATCACCTCCCAAAAAAAAAAAAAAAAGGTGAAGTCCAATTATCTCTTATTCAATGGGTATTAGTCATCTCTAACGCATACACATTCTTTGAGATTTGGATGAAATTTTAGAGACTTATCTCTATTTTAGAAAATGACAATCCTCTCCTAAAGGTTTGTGATCCATATATAGCACAAATAGTAACTGAAAAATTTTCCCCTTTCTTTCTCTCTCTCTATTCTTTTTTTTTTTTTTTTTTTAAATTTTAGAATCAAATGCTTATTCAAAGTAAACTTTAGGTAATGATTAAATAACAGTCTTTAAGGGCATAGTGCTATTTTTGAAAATAAAAGCTAAGTTTTTAACATTTTCTCAAATGTTAAGATTTGTCATGTAATACCCAGTGAATTAAACAAGTCAAGTCCAATTATCTCTAATAATAAGTTCATAATCAATTAGTCCACACTCCACACAGGAACTGGTTATCAATATGAGGAGGATAAGTTTTCCTTTTCCGTTTCGTGGGGGCCATAAAAACAAACAAGTTTGGTGGAAACCAAAAGGAAAAACACTAGGAACCATTCTTTGAAATTCTGTGGTTGCTTTTGGATCACTTTATGTATTGATCATTCTCCAAAGTGTTTGATTGGGGTTTTGAAATTCCTTACCAGCCGAAAAAAGAGAATAATTGGACCACGATCACATAGACATTTATAGGTAGATGCCCTCTTCACCTCTCTTATCTTCATGAACGTGTATTTTCATACTTACAAAAGTTATGAAGAATCAAAATTTTCCCTTTACCTCAAAAATTCATAACATTCTGTCCAAACATAACAAAAGGGATTCTTAAAAAGAGAGGATTTTGCTTTTGGGGAGTGTGGCCAAAGAGGTTTGTTGGGACTTGGGATCAGCCTATTCAATGAATTTTCTAGCTTATTCAAACTTTCTTGCTACATAATTTAGTGTTGGCCGGTGGGTTCAATATGTTATGAAAATCTAGGCAAAAATAAAAGTGTAAATAATATCATTTTTGAAAGACATCCAAACTAAAACACGTGCCCCATCATCTAATAATATGTGGATTAATCTTGCAAGCAAGGGTTTGATTATTGTGCACATTTTGTCTTGAATTCTTTGCTTTTGTACGAAGATCTTTGGTCCTACCATACAGCGAATGCCACCCGTTAAATTATGAATTTAAATATAATAGGACTAATTGGTTTGTTTCACATACAATAAATGTGAGCTTAATTCAATCCTCTAGGAAAATACAATGCCCATACTTGATGGGAAATATTGCCTGTTTTTTAGACAAATATGAATTAGTCGTTTAACAATTATTCCAACACTTCAAATGGTGAATTCAAATAATTTAACTATTGATTTAGCAAAAAATAAAATAAAAATAAACTATTGTTCTACTTCTAAAATCTCCTATTGATACTTAACATGAGAGACATACTCTAATTTTATTGATAAATTATCACTAAATCCAAAAATTAAAGCTATTTAAAAAATGATGAATTTAATCATGAGATACATGCTCTAATCCAATTGATACTTGTTTAACCCACTTGAGATTAATAAAAAATGCTAAGTTAAGAATCATTGTGAGATGGAATGCCTTCTCTGATGAGTTAGTAAGTTGGTGCAAGTTTGGTGAGAAGTGTAAGACTTATAGGCATATTATATATGTGATCGAACAATAAGAAGTATTTTGAACCCATTTTTCTCATTTTTGCGATAAGAAGGGTTTGACTTGCGTCCAATGCACTGAAGCGCTGAATATGACATGGACACGACATATGTCCAAATATAATCATGTGTTGCTCTCGTGTGTTATTTAGTGTTAAACATGACATAGATACGTTATGTGTCCAAAAATGATAAGTGTAACTCTTGTGTGTTATTTGGTGCACTAAACTGGAACTTTGTCCATCTAATATAGGCAGATTTGCATTGAGGTTTTGACTTTGCATTTCAAGCCTTGACAGGCCTAAGTTACTATTCAACCATAAAGATTGGGTATTAGCCCAAATGGCTAGAAAGCTGTTTCACTAATAAGTAGGTAGTTTAGTGTTCAAATCCAAAACCTGATCGAGGCCTTGCCATTTGCCAATGTTCAGAATTAGCAAATCGAGATCCTTGTAGCGAGCTCTGTAGAATTGACTCTTCCTACAGAATTATATCATTGAACAAAGAAATAAAAAGTGAGTTAGTCACAAGTTGCACCAAATGAGCCCAGCCTGTACCATCATAGGCTTATGAAGCTTAGCGAGTTCTTGGGCCCCGGTGCTTGGAGCTCTCTGAAATTTATCAATGTCTCCAGAATTGTCCATTCAAAACTTAGGCCCAATCAAACTATCCAAAGAAATAATAAGGAGACATAATAATCTCTATTTGTTTTTTGAAATTTAAATAGGAAAATACTGTTTAACTTTGACAAAATCGTAAAAGATCAGTTTTATTTCTTTATTATTTATTATCTCTTATTTAAAAGGATATATCATTTACGTCAAGTATATCTTTAAGGCCAATTATCAGTTTACATAAATAGTGGAATGTAAAGTAAACATGGTAGGCAAAATGAGTTTAGGCAAAATAATTTTTTGAAGTGGCAAAGCAAATAAATATTTGCCACTTTTGGAGAAAGTGTACAATCCTTTTATTGAGGGTGGTGATCTAGTGATTATTGGGCTTACTCACAATTGGCTTGGGGGTGGAGGTATTAAGTTCGAATCTCGCAATAGAAAGCGTTTAGGAAATATTGCATGCTCTCGGTTCAATGCTAAATGCCTCTAGTGCTCTTGTGGGGTTGAGATTACAGTTATAACACACCGATTCTTCTACTTGCAGGCTTAAACCCAACAGTTAGGATGCTATTATGAAAAAAAAATATATAAAAATAAAAAATAAAAAATAAATAAATAAACCCACTCTACTCACCTCCGCAATATATAGCCACATTAAATCCAAGAGATTATAAATGGAAAGAGGTCCAATTCTATTGCCCCCCTAAAAAAAGGCCTCATTGGGCCGGTTTATGAGCTGTTCAATGGACATTCCTACTAAAGAGCATTAAGTCATTAACAATGCAATGCTAGCCAAGAAAGATGGTCATCTATATTGTCCAAGTGCGCCCAACTCAGCTATCACACATCCAAACTTGGGACATCATCGGCCTTCAGTCCTACTATGCTTCGTTTTTATATCACAGGTAGCCCAGTAGACCCAAAAAACTGAATCACGTCAACCTTGCCAATGTCCTCTCTAAAGGGGTTGGGTCGACTCTTTCAGTGGGATAAGGGCACAAACATAATGTGAATTCTGGTTAGAGGGAGAATTAATGGAGATTGGACTAAACGAACTAATATATATATATATATATATATATACACACACACAAAGAAAGAGGAGATGGGGACAAAGGAATGTGGTGAGTTGAGGGTGATGGCATGGCATATTCCAAAAAAATGAAAAGTTTGAAAAGGTTAGATATTTGAATTTTTTTTTTTTTTTTGAGAGAGATAGTTACGTCATGCTGCTAACCTCGCAGTTCAAGTCATTTTCTCTCTGACTCCAATCACTTTGTACATGAGGAGGTGTCAATTTAGTTACAAGATCCTTGGTATATTTGAAAAGTTTTATGCTGAAAAGACTTTAAATTGGATGGGTTGTATTGGGCTGAGGTGGTACAAAAGCTTATGTAAACACATTTTAATGATGTGTTTATTTCTTATTGGCCGGGACTACAAGGTCATCAACTCCCCGATTATTAAGTATTTCCCTTAAAATATAACCCAACATTTACGTTCATCATTCAATTGAGGAAATCCTTACCTAATTTGATATTTGCTACTGAAATTAAAATCGCCCTATTTATTAAATATCAAAAATACTTCTGAAAACAAAGAAAGCCAACACAAATCAAACAATAATCTCAAAATTATGGGACATCAGACTTGACTAGTAACTACTGAAATCAACCATTAATTATTGAATTCAAATAACCTAAACCATGCATTAGGGATGGCAATTTTGCCCCGACCTGCTTGACCCGTCCCTCTCCGCTTCGCCCCGTGTGAGTTTTCCCCGCCCCGCAAAGGTGGTGGGGCGAGATTATAGACTCGCACCACGGGGTGGGGTGATTATGGGTTTACACTTTTTAGACCCACCCCGCGCCATCCCTACCTCGCCCCGCATTAAGAGTTAAATTGTAATTTTTTCATACCCTAAAACCCTACTATTTAAACAAAAATATCATCAGCTTATTTTATTCTACCTAACGTGGCTCTCTACCTCTTTTTTCTCTCTAGCAAAGTTGAAAATAAGATACCAATTTTAACGTTTTCTTTTGTCTTTATTAGAAACAAATTTATATACTATTGAATTACTGATTTCATTCATGCGTCTTTCTCAACTTAGATTTCATCATGAACATAATATAAATTTTTTTTTTTAATGAGGCATGGGTCTGAGACCCTGAATGTTTGTGTTTGTGTCATTGTGTGTGTGTGTGGGCATTTGGCTATTATGAGGTACAAGTTTGAGACTCTGAGGTAGCTTTGGTCCAGGTCAATGTTATTCATAATATATTTAATTGTTTAACGACATTATTCAGACCCAAACGTCTCATTCTTATAGACTTTGAAGGGTAGTCTAATCTTTGTTGGTATGGCACAGTAAGGCATACCTAATCCGGAGCTATAATTTGAACAAATATATATTCGAACAAGTTGATCAAAATATATATGAACCTAATCCGGAGCTATAATTTGTTCAAATCCTATAAGTTGTTACTGTGCCATATATTCAAAATGTCCTTCTTGATTTGTTCAAATTATATGTAGGGATGGTAATTTTGCCCCGCCCCTCCTCGCTTAGCGTGTATCGGTTCCCTACCCGCAAAGGTGGTGAGGCGAGATTAGGCTGTGAGGCGGGTGGGGATGGGTTTACATTTTAGACCCCACATTAATAAGGGGTTAAATTGTAATTTTTCATACCTAAAACCCTACTATTTAAAAATATATCGTAAACACATTTTATTACACTAACGTGCCTCTCTACCTCTTTTTCTCTAGCAAAAGTAGGTACCAATTTTAACGTGTGGATTATTAGAAACAAATTATATACTATTGGATCTTGATTTCATTCATGCATTTTCTCAACTTAGATTTCATCATAGACATATTATAAATTTTTTTTTTTAATGAGGTATGGGTCTGAGACTCTAAATGTTTGTGTTTGTGTCATTGTGTGTGTGTGGGCATTTGGCTATTATGAGGTACAGGTTTGAGACTCTGAGGTAGCTTTGGTCCAGGTCAATGTTATTCATAATATATTTAATTGTTTAACAACGTTATTCTGATCCAAACGTCTCATTCTTATAGACTTTGAAGGGTCATCTAATCTTTGTTGGTATGGCACAGTAAGGCATACCTAATCCGGAGCTATAATTTGAACAAATATATATTCGAACAAGTTGATCAAAATATATATGAACCTAATACGGAGCTATAATTTGTTCAAATTCTACAAGTTGTTACTGTGCCATATATTCAAAATGTCCTTCTTGATTTGTTCAAATTATAAGCATTATAAGAATGAGATTTGTTCAAATATATATGAACCTAATCCGGAGCTATAATTTGTTCCAATTTGATCAAAATATATATAGTCCAGATTAGTTTCAAATAAAAGTAGGGTCTGAAGCTCTATATATGAATCACAAATAAAAGCTCCATATTAGGTTAAAACTCATTGTTTCATTTATTTATTCATTTTTTTTTCTCTCCCATTATTTTATATTATCTTTGTTGGAGAAATATAGTTTGTCCATTACTAAGGCTGTGTTTGGTTTGTGTAAAATATTTTTTGGAAAATAAATATTTTCCGAAAATGCTATTTTCGGGAAAGGAAAATGTATTCAGACTGTTTGGCTGCTTCAGAATTCGTTTTACGAAAAATAAATTCCGGTGTTTGGTTCGTCCAAACATTTTACGGAAAATGCTTTCCGTTTTACGGAAAATTGATTCCCATGTTTGGTTCGGTCAAACATTTTACGAAAAATAAAATTTGTTTTTTTACGGAAAATCAATTCCCATGTTTGGTTTGTGGATCATTTTACGGAAAATATAAAATGCCTTACAAATTCAAGCACCTGCATTACCTAGACAAACCTGTAATAGTACAAAACTAATCATCCACTTCAACATAAAAAATAATCATCCAAATTCAAGCACCTGAACAGTACAAATACATAATTTGTATCATACAAAAATGAAACCTACTCGTGGTATCTAAACAGTACAAATATATAATTTGGGCAATTGTATCGTCCCAATAATACAAAAGACTACATATATAATATAATAGTAGGTCAATACTAGTACTACAACAAAAGTTAATTCCTAAAGCTACCATCACAGTCAACATGAAACAGACAAGTCAAAGTTGTGAGAACAAAAAACCATCCAACCACAGCTTTCTCAGCCTAGCATTCTTGGCTAGAAATCCCCGTGCTGCTTTCTCATTTTCACAAAGATGGTCAAACGCAGTTGCGAGCATGTCTTCGCTATACCCATCCGCCATCATAGCCATGACCTCATTGTAAAGAGCTGTGCAATCCACCGGGCCCCGGTTGATTTCCTTCAGAGCCATAGCTATTTCTTTCAGCTGATCAGACAGATCAGTCAGCACACTATCATCAGCATTAGAAGGTGCACGCCCTCTTTTGCGGGACTTGGAAATTCCCGACCCAGTGGTGGATGACTCGACTGCATTCTTCCCTTTCTCGACCACACCTTCCTCCACATTGTCTGCAACAAACTCAGCACTGTCCCCATTGTCTGGCTCATTCTCAATATCCATATAGGACTTAGAAAAGCCACCTGTGGCTGTGTCCTTCCCCACAACAATAGCTAATTCATCATACATCTCAATTTTTTTGTTTAGATACTCCGCATGCTTTCGATGCGCCTGTAAGGGAGAAAGGAACGTATAATAATAATGCAATAATCACTTCACTTATAAATTCAATATTCAATTCAATATAGATGCCATTAAATGATTTAGGTCAATGATAAACAAAAAAATCTGTTAGGGAACAGGAGACATAACCCATGATTTTGAAGATAAGTACAACAGAAAATACAATGTACAAATGCTAAGACCAGATTTTACAATAGATCCGCACGTGAAAGTTATATTTGAAAAACCTTATAAAAGCAATGGAATCCTAAAAAGAATGACACTATAAATTTCATATAAAGAGGGTACTTGAGCAGCCTTGTCTTGTTCTCAATTCATAGATTATAAAAAGGCAAAAACATATATTATCATTTATATTAAGAAAATATAGTTGGAAGCCATACCATGACTTCTTCTTGGTATGTTTTTGCGTCGCATGTTATCATTTTTAGGTTATCATCCCAGCCAAAGCCACTCTTCTTTCTAATAGTCTGAATAGTGGACCACATGGTCCTTAGAGTCCGCATCCGATTTTCAACATAAGAGGAGTGACACTCAACCCCAAATTGGGTAGTTATCTCCTTCGCTACAAGAGCAAAGGAGCCTGCCTTGAAAGTGCTAGATGGCTTGTTGTCCTTTGCAGCCTCCTGCGCAAGTATCCTAAGCATCGTTGAGTGCATGGCGGCAGCCACCTGAACTGCTTGCTGCTGCTCACCTTCTTTTTGCCCTTTGACATTACTACATATGAAAATTGTATAGTGAGAGTAGCATTTAGTAATTACGCTCGGAATATGAACAACAAATCAAACACATATACAACCATGCTTATAGATGTGCACAACAGAATGAAACATGCTAACACTGGAAATAACAATGTAATACCAAATAACAATGTAATGCTGAAAATACTTTTTCATTACACCACCAGAAGTCTATAGTAAATACATTGTCTTTACAAAAAAAGAAAAAAAAAAAAAAACACATATTACAATCATAGAAATCTAAATAAAGTACTATTCTCCACTCTTGGTATAATCAGACCACATAGCTTGGCATATCTCATCTCTTTTAGCATTCCACAGTCTACTGTCTTCAATGAACTCCCGACGTGATTGTGTTTCTTGTTGGGGGTCACTAGACTCTACTTGGTTCATTGCATCTTCCATAATATGGTAATTTGGTTCAACCCCCATAATGTGATTATGAACCACACAACATACTAACACTACTTTCACTTGGGTTTCAAAAGACCAAACTGGTTCTGCATCCAACACTCGAAAACGTTTCTTCAATAGTCCAAACCCTCGCTCAATGGTAGTTCTCAATGAAGAGTGTCGGAGGTTGAACAATTCTTGCTCATTCTCAGGAGGACGATCACTAAACTCTTTCAAGTGATATCGCACACTCCGATAAGGTGACAATATTCCATTTTTATTACCATACCCAGCATCACCAAGATAATATTTACCTACATATATTCAAAAATAAAACCAAATCACTACTATGCTTAGGAAAACGCACAATATTTATTAAACTAATAAACCAAAAAGGTGAAGTAATCGTATAATACCTTCAGGAATTGAAAATCCCCCTAGCCTAACAAATGCATCATTTAACACACGTGAATCATGTGCACTGCCTTCCCATCCAGCCAATACATAAGTGAACTTTAAGTCAAAACTAATGACAGCTAACACATTTTGCGTGGTTCCATCTTTGCGACCACGAAATCTTCCTTGTATTTCAGGTGGCACAGATGCACGAATGTGTGTACCATTTATTGCTCCAACACAGTCCTAATTTTCGACAAACATAATGGTTTAAAATTACACAAATCTTCACTAAACTCTTTACAAAAATACACAAGTCGCAATATTTACCTTAAAATATGGGTAGAACCTTCTGCTATTCCTTATCTCGGGGGGTGTATCTTCGCTACGCAGTCTTATTAGAGTTCTATATAATTTCAGGACCCCTTCAAGGACGACCTTGAAGTATCCATGAACAGTCTCAGTTGATCTATAGATTCGACTACCTATTACACGAAACCTCACATTATGACCAATAATGTGTAAGAAAATGAGCACTTGCTCCGTAATAGACATGTGAATAGTCGGGCGTACGTGCTCCCCCTCAGTGAGGATGTGACATAAGTGGTGGAAAGCTATAAGCTTCATCCTAATTTGATTCACACAATGTCTCTCACTTCCATGCAGAATACTATTTATGTATTCCTCTCTCTCAGTTGCATGATTAACATAAGGCGCTCTAGGCAGTCATCTATGTCTACACCGCAATTTCCTTAACAATGCAACCCCCACAAGGAGGACAGATGCAACTGAGGCAAGAATTGCGGCTTTGGTTTTTTTCTTCATCTAAAAAATCACAAACACTGTGGTCTAAGAGGTATGTAAACAAGCATGCTATTGATTACACAGTAAATAAAAACAGTCACAAACAGAAAACATCCAAACCACATTGATAACGAGTACCAAAATTTTTATGCACATATATTTCTGTATAATTGTAACATCAACAACGTACACAACATCAACAACGTACACAAACCCAAATAGCACAGCAGCCACCACCACCACCACCACAATCAATATTTACACCTATGAACAAATTACATTGCATTCTATTTCTGTATAACTGTAACATCAACAACGTACACAACATTATACCATCACAATCAATATTTACACCAACAAATCACAACATTCTATTTCTGTATAACTGTAACACCAACAAAATTAAATTCTTAAATCAATATTTAAATAAAAAATGGATAATTAAAAAAATGGATAATTTATTTTTTGCTCATATCATCAAACTTGAACAATCCAAACTCAAACTCAACAACCAACATCAAATTTCACAACTCACAGAACAACAATAGCCACATCAAATTTGTACTCAATAACCAACTCTCACCGTAACAACCATAGCCAACCACCACACCCAACCTTCACCACAACCAAAACCACCTCCACTGCCACCACAATCACAATCACAATCACAATCCCAACCAATCCAAAAATCAATCTCATAGCAAAAAAAGAAAAAAGAAAAAGCAAAAACTCAGTAACAGCACAGCAGCCACCACCACCACCACCACCACCTAAAATCCAACAACACCACCACCGCCACCACTGCCAAATCCATACCCACAAACCCAAACAAACCGGACTCCACCACCAAACAGACCAGACTCCACCACCTAATAACCCACCAAAACCCAAACCCACACAACCCACTCACCGTTTCCCACAACCCAGCCACCGATTCCCACAACCCAGTCACCGATTTCCATAACCCAACCACCGATTTATCCATTCCACAGCCCACCAACCACTGTGAGATCTCCACAAACCCACACCCTCCACCACGCCGATCCCCACAAACCCACAGAGAAAGGAGAGACGAGAGAGGAGATGGACCGAGACAAAGAAAGAAGAGAACAAAACAGAGAGTGAGGAGAGAGGAAGAGATGAGAGAAAACAGAGAGTGGGAAACTCACCGTGCGTGGAGAGGATCGGCTGCGTGATCGGTGTGTGGATCGGAGCTTGGAGCTTAGAGTCGGTGTGTGGATCGGAGCTTGGAGAGCACTTGCTGCTTCGAGTGCGTGTGAGAGAGCTTAAACGGAAATTATTTGAAGTGAAAATGAGAACTGAAATGGTTTTCTGCCTTGGTGCCCTTATTTTACGGTCAACACTGAAATGGTTTTCAGTTTGACCCAATTTTCCGGACCAACCAAATAGCCTATTTTACGGAAAAGCATTTCTAAAATTAGTTTGAAGTCAAAACGAACATAGCCTAAGTTGCTAAATTAACATCAGGAAAAAAATGACTTCACATTAAAACATTAGTAGCTCCAATCCATCTGACAGCATACAATTTCCTTTGATAGTAGATGAAGATAATGCAACCCCGTCATCACCTTTGTTGAATATGCCAAAAGATGTCCAGGCAGTCCAGCCTAGCAATGAGATAATAAAAGAAGAGGGGAAGTACAAATCAATTGTTTGGAATCATTTTAAGAGAAAGAGAGTTGTTGAGAAAGACAAGGCTGAGTGCAATTATTGTAAGAAATTGCTAATAAGGGGATCCAATTATGGCACTAAACATTTGCATGATCACATGAAAATATGTCCAAGGAGAAAGTTTCAAGATATTAGGGATATGAATCAAAAAATTTTGGCGAGAGATCAAAATAAAGTGGATTCAATGGCGGGTGTGAATGCTTATATTTTTTTTATCAAAATGTATTAAGAAATGAACTTGCTCATATGATCATCTTGCATGAGTATCCCCTCTCTATAGTTGACCACATTAGTTTTAGAAAATATTCAACTTCTCTTCAACCATTGTTCAGGATGGTTTCTAGGAACACAATCAAGAAGGACATTTTGAGCATCTATGACAAAGAAAGGGAGAAATCAAAGCATGAAATTGATAAGAATCAGGGTAGAATTTCTATTACCATTGATATGTGGACTTTACAAAAGAAAAAGCGAGGGTTTATGGTTTTAACAACACACTTCATTGATGGTTTGTGGAGATTACAAAGCCAAGTTATGAGGTACTTTTTTAAAAGCATATATTCATTTTTATGTTTTAATTAAATTCTTTTTAAATGTTTTATGAACTTATATCATTGTTAGTTCTAATTATTTAAATTTCTCATTTGAGGTTTATTTATGTGCCATCTCCACATACAAAAGAAGGGCTTTCTAGTGTCCTTCTAGATACTTTGTTGGAGTGGAATATTGATAGGAAGTTATCTACTGTGACTATGGACAATTACAGTACCAATGATGCAGTTATAAAAATTATCTTAGATAAGCTTCAACGTGGTGCACTTATTATGCGTGGATCAATGTTGCATATGCGTTGTGTAGCACATGTTCTTAATTTGATTGTTCAGGATGGTTTGGATGTAATTGGATCATGCATTGAAAAGGTTTGAGAAAGTGTGGGATTTTGGATTGCATCAACAAAGAGAAGGCGGAAGTTTGAAGAGACAGCCCGACAAGCACATGTTGAATGTACCAAAGAACTAGCCCTTGATTGTAAGACTTGTTGGAACTCTACCTATCTCATGCTTTCTATTGCTATAAAGTATCAAAATTTCTTTTATCGATTGAACATATGTGAGTCATCTTATAAGTGCATTCCAACGGAGGAAGAATGAGAGATGGCAAGTAATATATGTGAGAGATTGACAGTGTTTCACAGGGTTACAGAGCTATTCTCAAGTACCTCATACCCTACAGCTAATCTTTTTTTTCCTAAGGTGTGTGAAATAAAAATAGCTTTGAATTCTTGGTTTTCAAGCACAAGTGATGTGATTAGGAGTATGGCATTTAAAATGTTGGAAAAATTTGATTGTTATTGGAATGTGATTCATGGTGTTATGGCCGTGGCAACCATTTTAGACCCAAGATATAAGATTGAATTGTTAGAATATTATTTTCCAATAATTTATGGTGATGAAGTTGATAATGAAATGATTCATGACTACAGTTCTTGGAGAATGGGTAGGGAAGGTACTTGTGGCCCTTGTGTGGGAGAGGATCCGCAAGTTGATGACTCCCCTATGGACTTTGAAAGATATCTTAGTAAAAAAAAAGGGGTGGGAATATTAAATTGGAGTTGGACCATTACCTTGAGAATGATTTAATGCCAAGAACTGTGGATTTTGATATTTTGGCATGGTGGAAATCTAATGGGCCAAAGTATCCTACTTTGCAACGTATTGCAAGGGATATCCTTGCCATTCCAGTGTCAACTGTTGCCTCAGAGTCATCATTTAGCACAAGTGGTCGATTGTTAAGTCCACATCGCAGTAAACTTCATCAAAATACTGTGGAGGCATTAATGTGTGCTCAAAATTGGTTATGGGCTGAAATTAATGGTAATTAAATTTACTAGTTTAATTATGCAATGATTTATGTTGCTGCATTCTTTATTATATTTTTCAATTGTTTGATTGAATTTATTTTACCTTTTTTTTAGGCTCTTCATCTACCGTAGATGGAATTGAAGATACCTTCCAAAATATCTTGGATGATTATGATGATGAAGAAGAAAGTGGTGTCACAATGATGGAAGAAAGTGGAGATTCTTTTTGAAGAACTGGGAAATTTTTATTTTGTTATGTATTAGGAGTTTGGATTATTTTATTGTGTCATACTATGAGATTTTTTTTGTGATATTGTCTTGTTAAACATTTAGATAATATTATTCTATTTTTTGCTAAAAATTAGTTTGATTTGATAGGATAAATTTATTTATAATTTCAAGTATATTTTTATTATTGAAACATGTCATTTTATTTCAAAAAATGGTAATAGTTGTAGGGCAAATTAACAAGAAATAAAGTTTTACGAGATGGGACGGGGCTTTGCGGGGCCTTACAGGCCGGGAATGGGGCAAGAAAAATCCATGCGGGGCAGGGGCGAAGACCCCATCCTTCAGCCCCGCCTTGCCCCGCCCCATTGCCATCCCTCATGCATGCACATGGCAAAGTCAAAGAAGAGTATGTGGCTTAATTATATGCGATGATTAAGAAATTGGATACAATTTCCTTCTGGGACAAAATGGTACTGCCCATAATTATATAGGATGATTGAGAAATTGGATTCAATTTCCTTATGGGACAAAATGGTATTGCCGAGCATTCACTTTAATGAGTTAGAAAAAGTGGTAAAATATACACATTTTGGTCCAAAAATTGCCCATATTAGTGCATGTATAGATGCGTAAATATACAATCTGCTTGTGTAAATGATTTTTTAATTCTTTTTTTTTTCTCTCTCTTCCTATCTGCTATTGTCCAATGAATTTAGGATAATATATGTATGGGCTCAAATCACCAATAATTCACTTTTAGATGCGTTACAAGGTTTAGCGTTAAGCAGTGATGTGTACAACAATGATTAGCAAGGAAAGGCTCTTCAATCCAACTCTATTGCTTATAATTATCATGTCATCCTTGTGGGGTTCGTCAGCGGCCGTAGACACGCTAAAGCAAGGCGATGTTCTTAATTCTTTCCAGTACCTCGTTTCTGCCAAACAGAAGTTCACCTTGGGATTCTTCAACCCCACTTATGACAACAACAAAGAAAACAGTTATTTGGGCATTTGGTTCACAAATTATGAGGAAAAACAGAGTAGTATGGATCGCCAACCGAGACAGACCTTTTTCAAATGATTCAAGAGCGTTTCTTACCCTTGACCATCTGGGAAAGTTGATGATCAATTCCAGTGGATTTGGAGGTGATCGGTTTGAGATATATTCTGGTGGTGGAACTGAAAACACCAGTGTTACTCTACTAGATGATGGCAACTTAGTAGTAACACAAGTGAACTCCAATGGCTCTATTGGAAGGAGATTGTGGGAAAGCTTTGATTATCCCACTGACACGCTTCTGCCTGGGATGAAATTGGGTGTCAATCACAAAACTGGGCGTAATTGGTCTCTTACTTCATGGTTGGCACAAGACGATCCGGCACCAGGAGCCTTCACACTCGAGTGGGAACCCGAGACAAGGAAATTGGTTATCAAGCGGCGAGGGGAACCTTATTGGAGCAGTGGTCTGCAGCAGAGCAAGTTCAGGAATGTATCCTTGTTTGAATATATTGACTTCACCCAAGGTCAGGATTACACGTATGGGTCCTGGTGGTCAACAAGAGACGGCGATCGGTGTTCATGATAACAGTAGAACCATTGGTCCTGCTGATTGTAGAGATCTTTGCTGGAACAACTGTGACTGTTTGGGCTATAATGGAGACGACGTAACTGGATGCCAGTATTGGGGAGGAAATTTAACATTCGTTCCTCATTATGGAGTTACTCATCCAATTTTAAAATATGTTCTAACGAAAGAAGATACTTCAAATAAAGGTTAGTGTACGAAATAATGCTTTACCTAAAACTGCAATTATCTTAGTTAAATCTATAATGTTTATATTGAAATTTTAATTGCAATGTCACAGTGAGGTCATGACTTCGTATAGCCACGTTCGTGAAATATGTTCTGACACCATTAGTCAAAACAAATTTATGTTCTCATCAAAAAAATAAAAACAAACAATTTTATGTTAGTGGGCCAAAATGTGTACACTTCTTGGGCTTTGGGTTAGTTGCAAATTAATCTTTTCACTATTTTTAGGTTTCCCTACATATAAGTGAGACTTACTTCTGTTTAATTTCAGTGGCATAGTCGCATGCATTTTTGGTGACCCCTTTATAATAAAATTATATATATTAATAAAATAGTAATTTGGAATTTTAATGCATCAATAAAAAAAATGGCATAATAAAGTTAAATAAAATTCTATTTCACTTTCCTATACTTTCTCAACCAAACAGATTAGATCCACCACCTTTTATCAAAATTGCTAGTGCCCTCCTCCCTTAATGTCTCTCCCTCCTCTGCAACAACATTCACCCCATCGTCATCTTAATCTCCCTCCAAAACACCTCTTTCAAGGTCGTTGATGTCCTCATTGCCTTGGCCATCCCTATCAAGGTTTCTGTTGAAATGGCTTGAATTGTAATGTCGGTGGATTGACATTACAAGCAAGCATTAAATGCTATCTTGCATGAATTGTCAAAAGGCAAGCCAAGACATACAATCTTGGCAATGAATGCTTGCATGCCTATGTTAGAAAGTGTGGCTTGATCAAGAAAGCCAAAGAATTGCAATTCAGCAATTTCATGCGTGGAGAAATACAAGAAGTTGCATTAAATGTTGCATGGACTCATGGATGAATATATTGACTTATAGACTCATCAAAAAAAAAAAAAATATTGACTTATAGAAGTTTTGCATTATTTACATGTGCTGGAACTATTAATAATTCGGCTAAAACTTTAGCTATAAATAGAGATGGGGCAAGAGAGAGTTCCTAGGTGAAATAGTGTAATCTCCAAAGTTATAGTAAAATTTTATTCTATCGCCTCCCGTGAACGTAGGCATATTGCCGAACTACGCAAATTTTTTGTGTCATATTTTCTCCTCTCTTTCTTCTTTAACCTTGTGTAAACAGGTTGTTTCACCAATTTTACAACAGTTTCTGACTATGACTCCCTCATCAAATCCACTAGCACCTCTCTTAATACCAAGGTTTTAGACAACACTGCACTCTCCTTGCTTCCTTCACTATTGATGTTGTCCGCTTTTCACCTCCTCTTCACCGCTGTCAACTTAGAGAGTTTTTGGGAGTTGGAAGAACCAAAAGGTTTTAGGGAACCAAAAAGGATCCATGTTTGAGAGAGAGAGAGGGGGGGGGGGGGGTTTCCGCAAATTCAATATAATATTTTATTAGATTAAAATTCAAATTGAATATTTTATTTAAAAATGAATTTTATATTATTAAATGGTATCTGCATTTCAATTCCATCATTGATAGCAAATGGAAGTTAGTTCAAGAGTCTATTTCACGAATTCGGAAAACTCAGTAAGCAAAAGAAAGAATTGAAACCTTAGCGGGTTAGTTTGCAAGTAATCCAAACTCTAGGGGCAGGGGGGTGGTTTTGCATTTCAGCCTTATGTTAATGTTAGCATATAATTATTACAGCCAGAAAGGAAGTGAAGTTAAAAAATAAGTTCACTCTAACATGCATATGAACATCAAATTATTACTGACTGCTTAGTGTAAATGTTGAATTGCATTCCTTTGTTAGGCTTTACCACTTCATGCATATGAGTTAAAAGGGAAACTATGCCCAATTAGACGAAATAAATTTCCCTTCAAAATGGTTTAGAGAAAAATAATGTGGTAATTGAAAAGACCACTCATGTGTATTAATAGTCTTTTCTTAAAAAAAACGTGTATTTTTAGTCGCATGACATTTTTAATTTATGTGACTTGTTTGAACAATATACATGAATGATCTTATGAACCATTACGTTGTGAGTTAGAGGAGATTCATCCAAACTTAGTTTGGTGGAGAACTTTGTCCTAAATCAACTAGCTTAAGGAAAGCCATAGATTTTTCCCTTAGTTAGGTTTTAGATTATTGGCCAAATTCCTGTGTCAAAACAGAGTGTTATGAGGATGGTGATGTAATCATGTTTGGTTACATAAGAAAATATAAGAGCCAAATTTCCTTTAGCCAAAGAGATCCAAATTCCTCTCCTTTGAGTGTTTCTCTTAGCGTTTAGAATTACCTTTTGAGAGTTTTTTGCCTTGAGCTTGAACGGCTGAACTGTTAATTCTTTGCAACCACAGAGTTAGTTCTTCGACAATTAGTCGTTGTTGTTGATTATTACAAGTCCAGGATATTGCAGACGAGGTTCATTCATAGAGAAAGTTCATGTGGAAGAATTTGCAGACGAGGTTTTGTATGTATGAAGGTTGTTTACCCAAAAAATAAAAAAACGATAAGTAGGTTATTATACCTATTGCTTCTAGTGAATTTTGAAACCAAATCTTGGAATCTTCTGTAACCCTTTGATCATTTTTTTATCTTTTACATGTTCAACGACTATAACTTTTGTCCAAACAAAGTGAGACTGTGAGAGGCGATACATAATACTTGATCTTTTACCATTATCATGAAAGAAAAATAAATTTGATTTTATTTGTACATATAAACAGATGATAAAGGAAATAAGAAATGGATTGCACCAGTTATCGTAACTGCTATACTTGCGCTTTTCTTGGGCACCTTCGGCTTATGGAGGATATATCGACAACGAGGTATATAATCACAAATAATAATTTATTTATTTATTTTTTCTGCATTGTGTTCAAAACTATATGCACAATTTTGTGAATGACTAGTATACTTTGATATTACATAACAAAACAGTTGACGTTGAAAGCAGAGAAGAGAAACACCTACTTGAGCTCACAACACCTGATAGATTATTAGATGCAGATGAGCTTGAAAAAGACGGAAATGCAAGACATAACATAAGAGTGTTCAGCTTTGCATTTATTGAAGCAGCTACAAATAACTTCTCACCTGAAACTAAGCTTGGAGAAGGTGGGTTTGGACCAGTTTATAAGGTATGTTTCCAAAAGAAAAAAAAAAAAAATTAAGATGTTTATTAACTTATGATTGACAATATTGAATCAATCGCTGTTGTATAAACTAAAGGGAGCATATTACCTGAGGGGCGAGAAATAGCAGTAAAAAGGTTGTCAAGAAATTCAGGACAAGAATTAGTGGATCTCAGAATGAATTTAATTAGCGTGACCTACTATTCACCTAAGAAGAGTATCACATCGATCATCTTACTACAATTGGACTGAACAATTATTCGCTATCATTAAACCAACATGGTCTATATAAGTTTCAATGAAAAAAAAAGTATTGAAAAGTAGATCCAGAAAAATCTGAATGGAATCCATTAGTTCATTCAAATTCAGCGGATAAAAACAAGAATAGATAGGAAACCTTGTATTTGACCTAACCACTCAAGCAAGTAGGGTAGGATTGACCAAGGGTTAGCACTAGCATTGGAGGGTGTAAACACCCTTTATTAATTGCTATTTTACAACCTAAGATGTCATAAACTCACTCCATCCGGTTTGCAACATAGGGAGCTTAGTAAACCTATGAATAGTATGTTGTATATATGCAACCCATTATTCATAGGTTGTAAAAAATATATATATTTTAATCTTGTGGTTGTGTGTGAAGAGAAAAAGAGAGTAGGAGGAGAGTACTTTTTATTATTTTATTAGGTAATTTATATTATTTTATTGGGTTGGGTGTAAAAATAAAAAATGGGATGTGCTGAATTGTAAAATCAAGCGAGAAATAGATGTTTCGTATTTGGAGCACAAATGGATATTTTTTGCATCCTCGTATGCTTACATGAGTACCCATTTCTTATTGACCTATTTAATTTGATTTATACTAAAGCCATATTACATTTTATTTATTGTAAATGAAAATATTAATATTACTTCCAACTTAAACATTTCTTAAATATAAATATTTTTGGAATTAGATTTGCAACTAAAATAAAGTAGTTTTTTTTTGTGCAAGTTTATTACAGATTTTATGTGCAATTTATTATTTTTCTTTACCTATCATGTTATATTTTATTCTTAAAATGTTTGTTATTTAATTATTTTATATGTCATTAATTTTATTCTTATTTTATATATGACAGGTGTCTCAAGGATGATCTTTGGGCCACGGTATCCAAATTTTATTGTCCTTTGTGAAATTATTAGAATAATAAATTGTTAAAGTTATTAGTTTGTGTTTTGTTGTATTGAAAGAAATATAAAAAGAGTTTGGTCAAAATTTCATACTATTGTTTGTATGTGAAAAAAATAAATAAGGAAGTTTGCCCATCTTAAGAGCAATCACATCGGGCCCTCCTAAAATAGAAAAAGTAGACAATTTTACACATTTCACCCCAAAAATGACCTACATTAGTGGAGCTAAACTTTCAGTAAATTTACATTGTTGTTACGATAAATCGTGTATATTTACACGGCTTACTATAATCCTTTGCATTTCGTGACTGCTCAACTTCTCTCTCTCTTCCTAGTTCCAAAGCTTCCATCTTTCTCGGGACACACACACTTTCGTCTAAGCAACAATCATCTATGCCTATCTTGAAAGATCGTCTGATTTTACTTCTCTAGGCTTGGAGTCGAGATCACACTAAAATATTTTATCATCTTTCATTCTTGGGTTTCTAAAATTTGTTAGTTTTTTTTTTTTTAAGCCGCAATAAATATTCAAGAAAACAAAACTAACAAAAATTGGCATCTTCCTTACAAGCAAAAGCCACACTAGTTGGAAGATTGTCCGAGACCACCTGGTAAAGAAACTAAGGACACTAACGCATACCTTGTTACCTCATGGGCAGCAGAATGACTTCTATTGATCCAAAAAAACAAACAAGAACCAAACGATTTAGCTAAGAAACAAATGTCGAAACCAGGAGAGAGATAGACCATTACACAAGACGTGGGCAAATTCATGATTGCAGCATCACTATTCTTTCAGCCTGCACGATATCACTCCAAGCCTCTCCTTTAGCAAGTCAGCAGAGCCCACAAGATGGCTTCCTGGGCCTCAAAGCAGAGCGGATCTTTGGCGTAATCTTGGACCAGCTCTTCAACACAAAACCATGAGCACCCTAGCAATAACCGCTAAGGCCGAGTTGTTCTGAGAAATAGTCGCAGATCCACATTGAGTTTGATATACCCAAAGGAGGGGGAGACTAGTGAACGACTGTTTGTTCAATAAAGGTGCTTGAGGAATGAAGAAAACATTAGCACATTCATTCGCTTGCTCCAATCCCGCTCTATGGATGCTGGAGGTCAATAGTACCTTTAAGGTGTATAACAAAGACAATGAGTGCACCAAATTTCTCCATATAAGCGCCATATTAAGGGATACAAGCCATTATATCCTACACTTGACAGAGCCTGCAGGTTCCAAAATTTACCTTAATGATGTCACTAGGGTAGCTGCGAGTTTTATCGATTTGAAACCCCAAAGATGCGTAGAGAACCGTAGAGCCTTGGTAGCAAAGTGGAATTTAAGGAAAAGATGAGAAGCAGATTCCACCTCCTCATACGTAGTACACACACCATTGGTTATAGAGTACACACCACGGCCGTATATATCCACATGTAGCTTATCAGTTTTCTCTCATGGGAAGAGCATTTACCGCAACTCTTCATGAACATTTGATTCTTTCCGACCTTTCTCATTTTCCAAAGCTTTGACCAATTTACTTCTGCGGGCAAACTTTCTGGGAGGGGAGGGTGGAGGTTAGGCAGCCAGCCTCTTATAGCGTATTTAACCGAGAAAAGACCTTTGGAATCGAACTAATAGCTTATCTCGGGCCTCTACCGATGTAATGGAATGGGAGAGGATTGCTTGAAATAAATGGGTTTAAAGATATCCTTCCGAACCATGGTAGTCTTCCAAGTGTGAAGCTCAAAATCAATAAGCCTGGGCCATTTTTATGGGCAAAAGACTACTTTTTAGTTCATCAATGGAGTTTTGGTATGTGTGGAAGTTCAAATACTGTAATTTAGGTGGATTTAGTGATTTTAGAGTTTGCGCTTTCTCTCTTCTCATAGTATATAACTCAAATCATTGGGTTTGGGTATGATTTGTTGAAAATTTGTCGTGGTTTTTTGGGCTTTGCTAGAAACGTGAAACTGGTCTTGATATTTGAGAATCTTAAAAAGATGGGTTTTAGGTCGGATATTTGGAGAAGTCGGGTTTTATTTAAGATTTTTGGAAATTTTGTGTGAGGATTTGATTTTTAGATGGGTTTTGGGTTTTATAGAAATTTGGATTGATAGGGCTATGAGAACGCATACAACAAATTATTTAAAAACAAATATTTGAAATACATCATTTGAAGTTATCTTTATCCTTAATATGAATTTGAGATAAGAACTGACCGCATCTTTATCCATTACAAAGGCTGATTTAGAGTTGGAGTCTCCGCTTTATCCTTGAAGGCCAGGTGATGTGTGCAAATTGGGGTTGGCTTTTGGTTGAGGGGAGTGAGAGAGAAATGATTTGGGAGAATAATAAAAATTAATATTTAATAAAATGTGGTATAAAATAGATAATCTGATGTGGAGTGTTTTTAAAGCGGTTGTGTAAAATTAAAAAAAAAAAGAAGAAGTAGGTTTTTATACTAAAATAGATAGAAAATTTTGCAATTCTAACTGATACGAATACTCTAATATAAGAAAATTTGCATTGAGGTTTTGACTTGCATTGAAATTCTGCAAGCCTTGATTGTGGCCTAAGTTATTGTTCAACCATAAAGATTGGATATTAGCCCAAATGGCTAGAAGGCTGTTTCACTAAGAGCATTAGCATTAATGGTGCCAAAAATTTTAGCAATTAAGACAAAAGTCTATTTATCTATTTTGCCACCTCATTTTACAAAACACCCAACATCGTTGGTTTTATTTTAACATTCAACACAATAAAATAATATAAACAATACAATAAAATAATATATTTACTACAATAAACAACTACCACCACCAAGTTACTAACACAATGCATTTTCCAAAAAAAAAAAGTTACCAAATATAATAAAATAATATAACTTTTAATAAAATATTGTTTTTTTTTCACCAATAGCCCAATTTTTTGGCTTTCCTCCACCATTGCAGCATACTTTTAATTTTTAGTATTGATAGTGCTAAAAATAACACATGGCACTACCAATGCTAATGCAGTAGGTAGTTTGGTATTCAAATTCAAAACCTGATTGAGGCCTTGCATCATTGAACAAAGAAATAAAAGTGAGTTAGTTTCACCAAATGAGCCCACCTATACCATCATAGGTTTATGAAGAATGTTCTTTTTCTGGCCCTAGTGTTTGGAGCCTCTGAAATTTGGTAATGTCTACGAAGTGTCAATTCAAAACTTAGGTCTAAGCAAACTATCCAAAGAAAGAATAAGGAGATTATAGCGAGTGTTTGATTCGCATTTTTGCGCTTTGCGTTTGCCTTTTTTTTTTTTTCCTTGCTACACACGCTTCGTGATGCTACTATTCACGCATCGCTTACGTGGATTCACAAACCACTTTATTAAAAAAATATATTAAAAATGAGTCCGACAAGATTATTCACACATTTAAAAATTATTTTGTTACAAAGAGCTTTCGCTTTTCAATTTTCAACAAAATAAGTTGTATCCAAATCCTGACCCATAATCTCTATTTGTTTTTGAAATTCAAACAGGAAAAATACTGATTAATTTTCACGAAACCGATAAAGATCAATTTTGTTTATTTATTACTATCTCTTATTTAAAAGGATAAACCGTGGTACACTAAGTATATCTTTAAGTACAATTATTAGTTTACATGAGTAGTGTTAGTGGAGTGTAAATTGTACATTGTAGGCAAAATGATTTTTCTAAAATGGCAAAGCAAATAAATATTTGTTACTTTTAGAGAAAGTGTACAATCTTTTTATTTAGGGTGGTAGTCTATTGGTTATTGAGCTTACTCCCACCGAGGTACTACATTTGAACCTCGCAATAGAAAGCATTTAGGGAATATCCCACTTTCCCAGTTCAATGATGAATTCCACTAGTGTTCTCGTAGTGATGGGATAATAGTTATTGCTCACAAGCTCCCCTGCTTGCAATCTCAAATTTAACGATTAGGATGCTCTTATGGTAACGCCAAGACAAAAAAAGTCACTCTACTCTAATCACCTCCGCAATTTATATGCTAAATTAATTCCAAGATATTATAAATGGAAAGAGGCTCACCTTTGCCAAAGCCCTCCGCTGGGATTATGAGTCATTCAATGGACATTCCTACTAAAAGAGCTTTCAATGCAATCTTGGGACATCGTCGGCATTCTACTATGCTTTGTTTTTTTGTATATCACAGCCCAGTAGACCTATAAAAAGGGAAAAACTTCCCAAAAAAAAGTCACTTCGGATGCATTTAGGGTAAGCTTATATTGGATAGCTTCTTTTACTATTTATTTTATTTTTGCTATTATTCATGGGTCTCATGTTACTTTTTGGTACTATTTATGAGTCCCGTTGTATTATTCAGCTAACTTTTAATTTTATCTTTCTAAGAAAAAGTTTTCGCCACCTAAATAAGCCGTTTTCCAAAGAACCTCCATTTTCTCGTAATATCCAAAATACCCCTTATCACACACAAAATTACCATATCACACCCCATCCGATAATCTCGCCTCTCTATTCTGTCACTCTCACTCACTCACACAGAACAGAACTAAAGAAATCTCAAAAACCCTAAAACAAAAACCAAGGACCCGTTTGGTACATGTGTTTAAAAACTGAAAATTGTTGTTTGAAAACATTTGTAGAAATACGTGTAGGTGAAAAAGTGTATGAAAATAATGTGTGTAATATTGTTTAAAAACTGAAAATGGTTGTTTGAAAACACAAACCAAACACCCCCCAAACATCGCAAACTGGTTTGAAAATTGAAATGAAAACACTCACAAACTGAAACCTTAAACCCTGTCTCTGTCTCTATCTCTCTCTCTCATCAATGGCTTCTCAAATGGCGATCCTAACTCGAACCCGAACCCTCTTCAAATCCCCCACCACCAAATCCATCACCACCTTCACATTTCTCTCCCAAGAACCCCAACTTGCCGAGTCAACTCACTCTGACTCGCCCTCGCCACCGCCGCCACCACCACCACCAACAAAGAATGTGCCTCTACCTCCAAACCCAACTTCCGGTAGCCCACTTTACAACGAACTGCGTAGCTCAATCACCAACTTCCGCCCAACTCGCTATCCTCGACTCGCCTCCCTGCGCCCCCGGGTTTCTCGCAATCCGAATCCGCATCTGGCTCACAAACCCCGGATGTCGAGAGCATGATGAACGGTACCGGCGAATGGATGGTGGCTTCAGTCACTGGGCGAGATGAAGCAATGTTTGTGTTTTTGATTCGGTCCGATCGGGCCGAAGCCAATAAGCCCAATGTGGGGCTTACAACAATTACTTGAGAGCTAATTTGATGACCAATGCTTCGGCAGCCGAATTGCTTGATCTCGTGGCTCGATGGAGGATTACATGTTGTGCCCAACACCGCGTCGTTTAATTTGGTTCTTAAGGCTATGTATAAGGCTAAGGAGACTGTTGCTACAACTAAATTTTCTAGCTTATTCAAACTTTCTTGCTACATAATTTAGTGTTGGCCGGTTCAATATGTTATGAAAATCTAGGCAAAAATATAAGTGAAAATTATATCATTTTTGAAAGACATCCAAACTAAAACACGTGCCCCATCATCTAATAATGTGTGGATTAATCTTGCAAGCATGGGTTTGATTATTGTGCACATTTTGTCTTCAATTCTTTGCTTTTGTACAAAGTTCTTTGGTCCTACCATACAGCGAATGCCACCTGTTATAGGTGGTGATCTAAATTATGAATTTAAATATATTGTGATCTAATTGGTTTGTTTCATACAATATATGTGAGCTTAATTCAATCCTCTAGGCAAATTCAATGCCTATACTTGATGGGAAATATTGCCTGTTTTTAAGACAAATATGAATTAATCGTTTAACAATTATTCCAACATTTCAAATGGTGAATTCAAATAATTTTACTATTGATTTAGCAAAAAATAAAATAAAATAAACTATTGCTCTACTTCTAAAAACTCCTATTGATACTTAACATGAGAGACATGCTCTAATTTTATTGGTAAATTATCACTAAATGCAAAAATTGAAGCTATTTAAAAAATGATGAATTTAATCATGAGAGACATGCTCTAATCCTATTGAGACTTGTTTAACCCACTTGAGATTAAAAAATTGGTAAGGTAAGAATCATTGTGGGGACAGAATGCCTTCTCTGATGAGTTAGTAAGATGGTGCAAGTTTGGTGAGAAGTGTAAGACTTACATGCATGTTATATATGTGATCGAACAATAAAAAATGTTTCGAACCCATTTTTCTCATTTTTGAGATAAGCAAGGCTTGACTAAGGGGCCCAACGACCGAAACACCGAATACGACATGCATATGACATGTGTCCAAATATAATCATGTGTTGCTCTCGTGTGTTATTTAGTATTAAACATGACAAAAGTACATTATGTGTCCAAAAATGATCAAGTGTTGCTCTCGTTTGTTATTTAGTGCACTAAACTGGAACTTTTGTCCATCTAATATAGGCAAATTTGCATTGAGGTTTTGACTTTGCATTTCAAGCCTTGACAGGCCTAAGTTACTATTCAACCATAAAGATTGGGTATTAGCCCAAATGGCTAGAAAGCTGTTTCACTAATAAGTAGGTAGTTTAGTGTTCAAATCCAAAACCTGATCGAGGCCTTGCCATTTGCCAATGTTCAGAATTAGCAAATCGAGATCCTTGTAGCGAGCTCTGTAGAATTGACTCTTCCTACAGAATTATATCATTGAACAAAGAAATAAAAAATGAGTTAGTCACAAGGCAATCAAATGAGCCCAGCCTGTACCATCATAGGCTTATGAAGCTTGGCGAGTTCTGGGCCCTGGTGCTTGGAGCTCCCTGAAATCAACAATGTCTCCGTAACTGTCCATTCAAACTTAGGCCCAATCAAACTATCCATGTAAAGAATACAGACATAGGACCCGCTTTGCGACATGCGTTTAAACAACGCTTTTCACTTTTTTAATACGCGGCGCCGAAAAGCGTGAAAATACGCCAGAATGCCGCTTAAAAACTTAGGCCCAATCAAACTATCCATAGAAAGAATAAGGAGACATAATCTCTATTTGTTTTTTGAAATTTAAAGATCAGTTTTATTTCTTTATTATTTATTATCTCTTATTTATAGCATTTATGTCAAGTATATCTTTAAGGCCAATTATCAGTTTACATAAATAGTTGAATGTAAAGTAAACATTGTAGGCAAAATAATTTTTTTAAAGTGGCAAAACAAATAAATATTTGCCACTTTTGGAGAAAGCGTACAATCCTTTAATTGGGGGTGGTGATCTAGTGATTATTGGGCTTATTCTCAATTGGCTTGGGGTGGAGGTATTAAGTTTGAATCTCGCAATAGAAAGTGTTTAGGAAATATCGCACGCTCTCAGTTCAATGCTGAATGCCTTTAGTGCTCTCATGGGGTTGAGATTACAGTTATAACACACCAATTTTTCTACTTGCAGGCTTAAATCCAATGGGTAAGATGCTATTAAGAAAAAAAAAATTAAAAAAAAACCCACTCTACTCACCTCCACAATTTATAGCCACATTAAATCCAAGAGATTATAAATGGAAAGAGACCCAATTTTATTGCCCAAAAAAAAAGCCTCATTGGGCCGGTTTATGAGCTGTCCAATGGACATTCCTACTAAAGAGCATTAAATCATTAACAATGCAATGCTAGCCAAGAAAGATGTTCATCTATATTGGCCAAGTGTGCCTAACTCAGCTACCCAGGGACGGAACTGCCTTAGGGCTGAAATTAGTTAACTTTGGGACACACTTGGCATGCATTTGTGACTTAACTAAATTAATGTAATGATGGGAAAAGTTTTATTATTTACTTAGTGTGGGGTCAATGAATTTGGCTACCCCGGCCCAACTTCATACTAGGCCCAAGGCCCACGCCGAGGAAGAAGAAACGTCCGAGAACGAACGGAGAAAGTCCTAACTACCAAGAAGCATCGCCGAGGACAATCATGTCCTCGGCGAACTGAGATCATAGAAGGGAAGGGCAGCACGCCGTCAAGGGCGGTTTCGTAGAGCGTCCCAAGAAAGAGGACAAGCATCATGGGTCAGCCATGGGAGCCTGGAAGAGCAATTCAGGGAGAAACTGTCACCTCCACATTAAATGCCCACAACTAACGTTCTGGCCGCTTTAATGAGGAAATGACCCCTGAACAGTGCCGCTTTGGTCGCTGCAACTCACAGAAGGTTTGGGATGGCGGCTGATGGGACAAGCACTCAAGTAGTGACCTGCACGATCAATAAATGGAGGGCCAAGATCAACCTAAAGAGGGTATAAAATGTAAAGAGATCCTCCAGAGAAAGGATCGGAGATTGAAAGTAGAAAACACTGTAGCAACCTGTATCATCTTTGTAACCTCTGTATCCAAGTACTGAGGAAATAATAAGAACAAGAAAGCTTCTCGGACCAACGTCCAGGACAGATTCTAACACTTAAGGCCCGTTTTCCTGCTATTCAGTTTACCCACAACCATGTTTATTCGTTGCCATTCTCACTAAAGCCTAGCTCTTAAACCCATCCTCTACAAATTTATTGTTTAGGGCTAATTGGGCCTGAATCCACTTTTCCAACAGTAGAAGTGCTCAAACCCAGTCCCTACAATTGGCGCCGTCTGTGGGAAGAGCTTGTGTGTTAGTAAGTGCAACGGTTGATCATGGTAGGGTCAAACCCTCATCCAACAAGTCCCCATCGGCCTGAATCTGCTGAATCCCTACGACAAGGTAACTTTCCCGATCCTGAGCGTGATCGAAATGAAAAGAATGGAAGGTTTCGAGAGGGAAGTGTGAACACCACTCAAACTGGCAGCAACCACTCTCGTGTGAAGAGTCACGTGCTCCAGAGACAAAATAACAACCAGCCCATGCAACAAGAAGAGGTCAGAAGCCACGCATCTCAGGGGCGGAATGATAATCGGGCCATGCAACGGGAGATAGAATATTTGAAGAGAGAGCTGTGCCATGCACGACGACGGCGGTCTTACTCTAGCCCTAACATGCCCTCTAGTGATGAAAACGATGATGATTATAGGCGGAGATCGCGAACCCCCCCAAGTGAGACTTTCTCTCACGAGGAAGAGCACCAACGGAGGTGTACACGTAAAAGCCCGCCTCCTGGGGGCTTGAGGAACGACGCCATGAGCAAAGCACTGGACCAACTATCTAGATCCCCGTTCACGCGCCACATAGAGGGAGCTGCGCTTCCTCGACGTTTCCAGCAACCAACCTTCATCCCCTATAGCGGCAAGACGGACCCCGTGGAGCACGTGAGCCAGTTTAACCAAAGGATGGCCGTCTATTCTAAAAACGAGGCACTGATGTGCAAGGTCTTCCCATCTAGCTTGGGGCCAGTGGCGATGAGATGGTTCAATGGCCTAAAGGCAAATTCCATAGGTTCGTATAGGCAGCTAACTCAAGCCTTTGGCTCTCGCTTCGTCACGAGCAGCAGAGCTCCTCGGCCCTTGAGTGCGTTACTATCACTGTCCATGGATAATGGAGAAACTCTGAAGGCCTACTCGGACAGATATTGAGAGATATATAATGAAATGGACGGTAATTGTGACGACGTCGCCCTCAGCACCTTCAAAAACAGTTTCCCAGCTGAGCACGGCCTGAGGAAGTCTCTGACTGGCAAGCCCGCCACCAGTGTGCGCCAACTGATGGATCGGATCGACAAGTATAAGCGAGTAGAGGAGGACCAACTACAAGGAAAGGGAAAAGAGAAGGTTATCCCTCAGGAGAGGAGGGATTTTAGGTCGGACCGACATAACAGCAACTGCCCGAGGAGAGATTTCATAGGGCAATCCGGAGCAACCAGCACATAGACCGTCAGCGCTGTATTCCAAGAACCAGTGCACCGGGTGTTGGAGAAAATCAAGAATGAGCCATACTTTAAATGGCCGAACAAGATGGCGGGAGAGTCCATGAGGCGTAATTAGAACCTTTATTGCCAATACCACCAGGACCACGGGCATACCACGGAGAACTGCAGCAACCTCTGGAACTATCTAGACTAGCTGGTCCGAGAGGGAAAGCTGAGGCACCTCCTGCATGATTCCAATGGCCATATGGGCCGGACCCACCAGGAACCCCAAAGGGGTAACGCCCTAAGGCCACCCGTAGGGACAATCAACGTAATCTTGGCCGCGCCAGGAAGGACAGGCACGCGCCTCTCACGAGTGTTATCTGTGACTCAGCTGCCTGCCGAGGATCAAAACATGGGTGAAAAATCGGTTGGGATAGTCTCCATGCCAAGACCCCCATGTTGGAAGGTGTATATTGATGGCGCAGCAAATCAAAGAGGATCCGGAGTAGGGTTGGTCCTAATATCTCCTGAGAAAGCAATCATTGAGAAATCCTTGAGACTGGGGTTCTCGGCCACGAATAACGAAGCCGAGTACGAGGCTTTGTTACAAGGAATGGCCATGGTGCAAAAATGGGAGGAAGCAGTAGAGGTGTTCTCAGACTCAAGACTGGTAGTGGGCCAGGTAAGGGGAGAGTTGGAAGCCAAAGAAGCAAGGATGCAAGCGTACTTAAGCCAGGCCAAATGCTTGCAGTCAAACTTCGACCTGTTTAGCTTGTCACATGTCCCCAGAAGTGGCAACACCCATGCAGATTCATTGGCCTCGCTCGCTACCTCCTCGGCAAAGGCTCTGCCTCGAACCATCATTGTCGAGCATCTGGATAGAGTAAGAGAGGTGGCAATTGGCATGGTCCCTATCCATGAAGTTAGAGTGGGTCCTAGCTGGATGGACCTCATAGTGAGGTTCCTCAAAGATGATACCCTACCTGAAGAAAAGCCAGAGGCTGAAAGAATACGAAGAAGCGCTTCTCGGTTCTGGTTGTCCGCGGACCACAAATTGTACAAGCGCTCCTATTCTGGGCCATATTTACTGTGTATTCACCCAGAAGCAGCAGAGTTACTACTTGAGGAATTGCACAAGGGGATCTGTGGGAGTCACACAGGGGGAAGATCTCTGTCGCACCAAGCCCTTACCCAAGGATATTGGTGGCTGGGGATGCAGAAGGAAGCCCTAGAGTATGTTAAGAAATGTAACCAGTGCCAAAGGTTTGCACCAAATATTCATCAGCCTGGAGGAGTCCTTAACCCCTTGTCCAGTCCATGACCGTTCGCCCAGTGGGGCCTAGATATTGTAGGCCCTTTTCCTAAGGCAGCCGGGAACAAGAGATATATGTTGGTCGGCACAGATTACTTCACCAAATAGGTTGAAGCCGAGCCACTGGCCAACATCAGAGACGCGGATGCCAAGAGGTTCATCTGGAGAAACATTGTTACACGATTCGGGGTCCCTCGAACCCTCATTTCAGATAATAGCCTCCAATTTGACAGCAAAGCCTTCAGAAGATGTTGTTGTGAACTGGGGATCACAAATAGGTACTCAACTCCAGCTTATCCCCAGGGAAATGGGCAGGCCGAGGCTGTCAACAAGGTCATAGTCAATGGGCTTAAGAAGAGACTGGATGAAGCCAAGGGAAGATGGGTAGAGGAGCTGCCATATGTCTTATGGACTTACCGGACTACCCTACGACGGTCAACAGGAGAGACACCCTTTGCCATGACTTATGGAGCCGAGGCTGTTATCCCTCTAGAGACAAGCTTCCCAACGCTGAGGACTAGCTCCTTCACTCCAAGCAATAACGATGGACTGCTGGGGAAGAGCCTAGACCTAATCGATGAACGAAGAGAAAAGGCGGTGATCCACTTGGCCTACTACCACCAGAAGCTTAAGCAGGGACATGATGCCAATGTGAAGCTGAGACCATTGGCACCAGGAGACTTAGTGTTGAGGAAAGTCGTGGGGGTTGCCAAGAACCCATCCTGGGGAAAGCTGGGTCCCAATTGGGAAGGCCTATACCGAGTTACCGCAGTAGTAAGAATAGGTGCATACTACTTAGAAGACTTAGATGAAAAAGCTGTACCTCGTCCATGGAATGTAAATAACCTGAAAATGTATTATTATTAACAAAGGCATTTCTCTAATTCATATTTTTAAGTTCATTTCGATTACATGTCTTATGTTTTTGGCAACCATCTAAGTGTTAGACAGAACCAAGGTCTTGCATGGTCCTCGGATTCAAACCTATGGAGAAACTAACTACTTCAAAGAAAAGCTAAGCGATTAGACAGAACTAAGGTTTTGCATGGTCCTCGGACTCAAACCTATGGGGAAACTAACTATTTCAAGAGAATCTAAGTGATAGATAGAACCAAGATCTTGCATGGTCCTCAGACTCAAACCTATGGGGAAACTGACTACTTCAAGAAAATCTAAGTGTTAAACAGAATCAAGGTCTTGCATGGTCCTCGGGCTCAAACTTATGGGGAACCTAGTCGGTAACTAATTGTTTCCTTGAGGTCAATAAATTTTTGGAACATACTTCTAAACACACTTGCATTTTAAAAATATGGGATCTAAAAGTTTGTCTTTTTAAGTAACACGCGCTTAGCATTTTTAAACCCGATATAATAACCAACCCATGAGGTATAGAACTCATGTTATAAGGTCATTGCGTTTTATAGTTCGTTCAGCAAAAGCGGGTCGTAATAAATAGAGTGGCCCAATTGCTAATCAAAGTCTAAGATGAAATTATCATTATGGACTTTACATTTTTAGGTTGTTGTTTCAAAAATGGAAAACAAATCACACTAATGAGACTGTTTAGCTAATAGTCAAAGCACAAGTTATATAAATAACAAATAATCAAAACACAAGTTATGTGAATAAACAAAACCCATCATAGCGACAATTAACACACAAAGAGCGAAGTGCATATATTCAATCCAAGCGTTCCATTACAACAATCCAAAAAAAAAGAAAAAAAAAAAAAGAAAGATAATGGGGCGGCCTATTCCTTTAACTTGGTCTTCGTTGCACCCTTGGAAGGCTGGTCTGAAGTGGCCTTAGGGTCCTCGGGGCTTTCACCTAGAGGAATAGCTCGCAAAGGCATTACAATGAGAGCTGTCTCTTCAGCTTGAGCGGCCTGGGTATCAACTGGAGGCTCTGCAACATCCTGGGGTACTCCCTAGCTAGGGCCCTTATCTGCCTCGGTAGCCCTTGATGGCTCGGCCTCTTTGGCAGGCTCATCGGAAGAAGTCAAAGTAAGGGCAGTATCAGGATGGCCTGCCTCAGCCACCTCGGGAGAAGTGCCAGCCTCAGAGCTAGGAAGGCTGGGCTCTCGGATGGCAAGAGGGTAGTATACATTCTCTGCCTTCCAAAGGTCAAATGAAGCCTCAACTCCAGCTTGTTTGAGGGCTTCATTCCAAATCTGGGAACAGTAGAGCCTGCACACCCCAGGTATTTGAGCCTTGAGAATGGCCTGTGTCTCATCCATTCCCAAGGCGTAAGCATTTTCCTCGGCCTTCTCCTTAGAACTCTCGGCCTCAGTCCTGGCAAACTGGGCCTCGACCTTAGCCCTCAAGGCTTCATCCCTGGCCCACTCTGCGGCATTCCTGGCCCCTTCGGCCTCGACCAGCTTTTTCTTCAGATCAGCAATCTACTCCTTGGCAATCTTCAGCTGATCCTGAGTTTCAAGCAGGCACCATGTCTGGTCTTCAGCCTGTTTTTGGGTACTGGCCAAACCTGATTCGACACTGTCTCTGGCCCTTGTCATCTCATTTAGATCCTCCCTTGCCTTCACAAGATCAGCCTCGGAGTTCTTAAGGGTCCGCGTGGCATCCAAGCGCTTGTCACGCTCGGATTCCAGGGCCCTACTCTGATCGTTGGCCAACTCTTCCAACCTGTAGGTGGCCTGGACAACCTGCCAAATCGAAACAAGTTCACGATAAGATGGAAACTAAGGGACAAGGATCAATAGAGTCGTGAATGTTAGAAGTCTTACCATGCCCATATACCTCTTCATGCTAAGGAAGACCTCCTGCCTCCTCATATTCCCCAGCTCGGCCATGTCGCTGGGAAGCAGCAAGCACCTCTCCAGTGCATCAGCCACGTAGGCACCTTCGCCCCCTCGAAAGTCCCTGAGCGAGGTGTTTTCCATCAGGGGCTTCCCATGGAGTATTGGGGCAGGAAGCCAGGCCTAGGGCTCGGACTGCAAGGCGACTTCCTTTTCTGGGCCTTAGTGCCCGACCTTCAGTTGTTTTGAAGCTCGCCGAGCTTCATCTTCCTCCTGAGAGAAGCGAGGCTGTCCCCCATCCATGGGCTCTTTGCCTTTGGATCCCCTTTTCCTTTTTGGATTGGCAGGCTCGGGCCAAGGAGGCAAAGTGGGCTGGGGAGGAGAAGGGAGTTTGGACCGTGGTGATGACAACTTCAACTGGGTGGAGGAGGACCTGGTCTGAGCAGGTTGAGACTTGGGAGGAGGAGGAAGCTTGGGCTGTAGCCTCCCCGGCTGGCTCTCAATCAGGTCGATTGAGGGTTTCTTCTTAAAACCCATCTCGGCCTTAGAAGAAGTCCTTACTGAGGAGAGGTCCGCTTCAGTCAAACTGGGGTCCCCCAAATCATCAAAGGGATCCTCGATCAGATTGTCTTGATCAAATACACCAAAATCGTCATCGGCCTCTTCAGCTTGAGGGGACGAGGAAGGACCTGCCAATGTAGCGCCTTCTGTAACAGGGGATCCTTCGGCAATCAAGAGCCCTTGTTCTGCTACAGTGATCCTATGAAGCCGAGGATCTTTGGCTCTGATCACGTACTTCGGAGCCGAGAACGATTTCTGGATGGGATCGTACCCAAGGATCTTGTGAGCAGCTCTGACCTGGTTATCAGCTTCGTTCACAAAAACCTCCGCCCTAAGGATGGTTGCCAAATCTTCTTAGTTGACTAAGTGAAAGTGTCGGCCAAAGGCGTGTGGATCTGTAAAAAAGAAAGCACATCCGTATTAGCAGCCAAACGGTGCAAACTATGACAATGCAAAAGATTAGCCCTCTCCTACTCTGAATACCCCACCTGGTGCCCCCTCTTCTGTCGGACAGGGAAGGCCGTCATGCCACCTCCCTGACACGATGAGAAAGTCCTTATTCAGCCCCTTGCTAGACTCTGGGAGGCACTGAATAAGCCGAACCTTGTCGTCCCTCGTTTTCATGTAGTAAGACTTGCCCTTCAGGTGTTAGAGGTTGTAACACCAGTTTACGTCATGATGGGTCAACCTCAACCCCATTTTCTCATTTAAAGCGTCCACACAACCCAGGATCCTAAACATATTGACGGCGCACTGGGTGGGAGCTAATCGAAAATGTCTAAGGTAATCCCTCATCACCAGTCCCATGGGGATTCTCATACCACCTTCAAGGAAGGCGATTATGGGAATCACCACTTCACCATCTTCCTTCCTAAAAAGCCACTCCTCTTTCTCACAGTATCTCAAGCCTACATTATTGGGAATCCTATAGTCGGCAATGAATTTCTCCATTGCCTCTTCAGACTCAACCAACTTCTTAAACCTACCCATTCCTAGAAACGGCTAAAGGACTCAGGGGAGGACGATAGAAAGAGAGGAATAAGAGAAAAAGAAACTTAGAGGGGAGAAAATATGAGTAAGAGAGAGTAGAAACTTACAGAAATGAGAAAAAGCTCCTCGGACAGGCTTTTTATGCTGGAGAGAAAGGCGAGTTGAGCTGGAGATTTGACAGAACTCAGGAGACGTGCGCAAGAACTCTTGAATGTGAAAATAAAAAGGTGAATCGGTTCGAATGGGCATTTATACCTTCGATTAAAAATAACCGCGTCGGTTTTCCCGCCCAAAAAGTTAAAAAATCCCCACCGTTGGATCACCATCACATCGTTGAACGTGGGGAGCACAGAGCTGCCAGAATTTAATGAGAGCGTGCCTCGTATACCGAAGCGTCAGGAATGTGCCTTGGGTAAGCGAAAAGACTCTAGCGCTAACGGAGGACAATACTTAATAAGCCATGATGAAAGGCCCGAGGACATCAAAACCCTCCTCTCCGTCCGAGGAGCCGAATAGCAGGATTTTGAGGGGCTATTGTGGGATCAATGAATTTGGCTACCCCGGCCCAACTTCATACTAGGCCCAAGGCCCACGCCGAGGAAGAAGAAACGTCCGAGGACGAACGGAGAAAGTCCTAACTACCAAGAAGCATCGCTGAGGACAATCATGTCCTCGGCGAACCAAGATCATAGAAGGGAAGGGCAGCACGCCGTCAAGGGCGGTTTCGTAGAGCGTCCCAAGAAAGAGGACAAGCATCATGGGTCAGCCATGGGAGCCTGGGAGAGCAATTCAGGAAGAAGCTGTCATCTCCACATTAAATGCCTACAACTAACGTTCTGGCCGCATTAATGAGGAAATGACCCCTGAACAATGCCACTTTGGTCGCTGCAACTGACAGAAGGTTTGGGACGGCGGCTGATGGGACAAGCACTCAAGTAGTGACCTGCACGATCAACAAATGGAGGGCCAAGATCAACCTAAAGAGGGTATAAAATGTAAAGAGGTCCTCTAGAGAAAGGATCGGAGATTGGAAGTAGAAAACACTGTAGCAACCTGTATCATCTTTGTAACCTCTGTATCCAAGCACTAAGGAAATAATAAGAACAAGAAAGCTCCTTGAACCAACGTCCAGGACAGATTCTAACACTTAAGGCCCGTTTTCCTGCTATTCAGTTTACCCATAACCATGTTTATTCGTTGCCATTCTCACTAAGGCCTAGCTCTTAAACCCATCCTCTACAAATTTATTATTTAGGGCTAGTTAGGCCTGAATCCACTTTTCCAACAGTAGAAGTACTCAGACCCAGTCCCTACACTTAGCTAAAGACTTAAAGTTACCGTCCATTATCATGTGATTGTTTAATAGATCTCTTTTAATATTTTTTCTCTACTATTTTTTCAAACTTGAAATTTTTCAAAGGAAAAATTCTCAACCTTACCAAGACACCAATAATTGTCTTACCCTTTTTTACGCTGAATATTAATGCATGATATTATTAACCATTATTTTGGCTGTTTTATTAATATAATGTGTGGGGACGCAGGCCCAAATGTATGTTGGGCCTTGGGCCTTGTCCGAGGAAGCCCCGTGATCCGAGAATAGGTCAATAGTAAGAAAGATGTAATACTTGGAACTTCACGAGCAAACTATGACTGCAGAGGCTGGGAGAGGTTGTCCGAGGAGGAATATCCCCTCAGCTAAGCGCAACAAAGATCAAGAGGTGCCTCTTGTTATCTAGGGTGACGTCTTAGGAGGCCCTATAGATAAAGATATCCATTATGAACGTACGGGAAGATCGGGAGCTAGGAAATATCTAGGGAAAAGCTGCTGCTACCATATTGAATGCTCTGCAGCTAACTTTCTGGCCACATTTATGTGGCAAAGACTCCTGAACAGTGCTGTCTTGGTTGCCCCAACTCATAGAGGGCCTGTGAGTGTGTCCGATGGGACAAGCACTCAAGTAGAGGCTTAGATGACCAACAAGTGGAGGGTCAAGATCGTCTAAAAGGGACTATATAATGTAAGAGACCCTCCATGGAGAAGGGGGGAAAGAGAGAGAAAAACACTGTAACAATCCAGAACTGAGCTTGTAATCAAATTTGGGAATCAATATATAAGAACTAATCTCCTTGGACTGTGCCGAGGACGACTTTCTTTAGTTTGAACTTGTTTATCTTCGTTCTCTTGTCATCAAGATCTACTTTGCTTGTTGTCTGATTCACTAGAGCCCAGTTTTCCAACCCACTCTCTACAAATTCATTGTTTTGGGTTTTTTGGGCTTAGGTCCATCCACCTTTTGGGCTAGGAATCTGAATCTAGACCCTACATAATGCTTGACATAGATTTGAACTTTTAACTATAGTTTTTTGTAATTTTTTTTTTTTTTTTAAGAATCTTTTAACTATACATATAGCATTATGAAACCTAAAGTTGATCCTTGACCCCTACTATCATTGAACATGGTCACTTTCTTGTGATCCCCCCACTCTTTGATGGAAATAATTATGCTTATTGGAAAGTAATGATGAAAGCCTTCTTGAAATCCATTGATGAGAAAGTGTGGCTATTTGTTGGGAACGGTTGGGAAAGACCAACCATTGCTATTGGTGAGTGGACTATTGCCTAAAAGGAAGCAGCAAGCTTCAATAGCAAGGCTATGATTACGATATTCAATGTTGTGACTATGGAAGAATTTAAGAGAATCTCAAATGTGGAGACTGCTCACACTGCATGGAACATCTTGCAAATAGTGCATGAATGCACTAAGGCAGTAAAAATTAATAAACTGCAGCAGTTGACATCTAGATTTGAAAGTATTATAATGTATAATGATGAGTCTTTTGATGAATTCTATGCTAAGTTGAATAATATTTTCAATTTTGCTTTTAATTTGGGTGAAGTTTATGATCAACCTAAAATTGTTAGGAAAATTCTTAAATCTTTGACTGAGAATTTTAGACCTAAAGTGACTGCCATAATTGAAAGTAATGATGTTGACTCTATCCCTGTAGATGAACTAGTAGGATCTCTTCAATCCTATGAATCTAATTTACCAAAGACTAATAAATCCAAATTTATGGCTTTAAAATCTGTTGATGATGTTGATGATTGTGGATTTGACGATGAAGTCTCATCAAATGAGATGGCTTATCTTGTCAAGAACTTTAGAAATTTTTTGAGAAATAATAATAAGAGGGCAAGAAATTTTGCTTTTAATTAGGGTGAAGTTTATGATCAACCTAAAATTGTTAGGAAAATTCTTAAATCTTTGACTGAGAATTTTAGACCTAAAGTGACTGCCATAACTGAAAGTAATGATGTTGACTCTATCCCTGTATATGAACTAGTAGGATCTCTTCAGTCCTATGAATCTGATTTACCAAAGACTAATAAATCCAAATTTATGGCTTTAAAATTTGTTGATGATGTTGATGATTATGGATTTGACGATGAAGTCTCATCTACTGAGATGGCTTATCTTGCCAAGAACTTTAGAAATTTTATGAGAAATAATAATAGGAAGGCAAGAAATAGAAACAATGTTGCTACTAAAAATGTGAAGAAGAATGACACTGCCAAAAACAATAAGGCTGAAAAATCAAAAGAAAAAGTAGGTCAATCTTCAAATAATTCTATAGGACAACAGTGTTATGGTTGTCAGGGTTACAGTCATATGAAATTTGAGTGTCCAACTTTCTTGAGGTCAAAAGGTAAGGCTATGGCTATTACTTTGAGTGATAATGAAGTTTCTGATCATGCGTCTAAAAGTGATCAAGAAGGAAACTTCATGGCTTTCATTGCTACTGCTGTAGTAAGTGAAATTGAGACTGCTGATGAGAACCCTTCTGATGGGGAACTCTCTGAGAATGCAGATTTGCAGGAAGCTTACAACAAGCTTTGCAAAATAGCAGCTAGAGATGCTATGACTGTTGAATTAGGTTTGAAAAAGATAAACACTCTTGAACAAGAAAAGAAGAATTTGCTGTTAAAATTTTTTGTTGCTAATGAACTCTTGAACTCTGTCAAGATTGAGAACATGTCTTTACTTGAAAAAGTTAAATGTTTAGAATTAGAATTATTTGTTGCTAGAGAACAAATAGATAGATCTTCTACCTCTAAACTAGATGAGATGTTACATGTTCGAAAGTCTATTTCAGATAAGACAGGTTTAGGGTTTGTTGAGAATGGATCTACTACTGTAGTGAATCCACCTAAGTTTGTACCTGCTACATCAACTTCTGTTGTTCATCAAACTCTTTCTAAAGTTAAGGTTCATAAGAAGTAGCTCTTGCTTCCAGAAGAACTAGGGTAGATCTGAGTGAGTCTGAAACTAATAATTCTAATCAATCTGGAAGTAAGAAAAACCACAAACCTCAGTGGTTCTGTCACTTTTGTGGTAGAGCTGATCATACTAGACCAAATTGCTTTAAGTTGCAAGCTTTAAAGCAATCTTCCAAACAAAAAGTGTTTGTGCCAAAAGCACAAGATCTTGTTGCACTTATTCATGAGTTTGTGAAGGTTCTTAACCTTTATACCAATACTGGAGCTGAAATGAAGACAAATCCCAACTCCAAGTTTGCATCTAAAAGGGTCTGGATGCAAAAGACTTAATCTCAGTAAGTCAGTCTCACATGGTCCTTGTGTTAATTCTTTCTATCTCTTGTGACCAAAATTGTTTTTCTTTAGGATTGCATTTGCATAATATTCATACATTGCATTCTAGGTTTGTTTTGTTTTATATTTTTCAGTATTTTTTTTAAATATAAAAAAATATATATATAAAATCATAAAATAAATTTTATTTATTTATTATTATTATGCATCTTTTTAGATGTGTAATTGAGGTTGGCTTATGAAATTTACATTTCATGACTGTGTACCTTGTTTAGCTTTGATGAGCTTTATTTTTCTGCACTTTGCTAGTTTGTGCTATGTAATGCTTATATTGTGTGAGTTGTTTATAGTTTTTAATCACATGCTTTGATTTTGAAATCACATACTTTTGATTGTAAGGACTAAAAAATCTTAGGAGAAAGGCAAAAATAACCATCTCACCACTGTTACTCATAAAATCATAAAAGCTGTGCTCAGTAAGGTGTAGCACTTGCACAACAAAATTCTTGAAGGTGTTATTGTACATTAGTTAAAAGAAACAAAATGAAAAACAAAAAGAAAAATATGCTTCAAAAGAAAAAATAAATAAATAAATAAATTGCATGGTTGCAAGCATGTTTTTAAGGAGATGTGGGAGTTATATGATGTAACTCTTTAGGTGTTAGTCACTTTCAAACTTATGTGATGAATAATATAGAAAGTGTGTTTATTCTCTGTTTACATATCACCTTATGAGTATCTCATGCACTTGCTAGTTGCACACACCACAAGCAAAACTTTGTTAAATTTGGTACATGTGATTATGTGTTGAGTTTTGTGGCCTTCCAAAATTAAACTTCTTGATGTGTTTAATGCATTTTTTTTTGGGTGTGAGAAAAGAAAAGAATGAGGAAATTTGCTAAAGTTCAATTTTTCTTTGAAAATTTTGGTTTTGAAGTCATGAACATTCATGCCATATCATAAAAACAGTTTTTCAAATGATTCTATAGAAATTTTTTTTCAAGATTTTCCAAAATTTCTATTTCTTTGTAATTCGACCGATCAAGCCTGTTTTTCGACCAATTGTAATGTGAAGGAGAAAAATAGCTTTTTCTTTTAAAACTTTTGGGTTCCTTCAATTCCTGCCCGATTCTTTTCGATCAGTCGAGCATGTTTTCATGTGCATTTCGATTCCTACTGGATTCCTCTTGACCAATCGGATTTTAAATTTTAAAAACAAAAAGGAATCAGATCTGACTTTTTTTCAAAGAAGCTTTGTCTATCTCTTCGATTCCTCTCTCGATCCCTCCTCTCAAAAAAAATTTTTTGTCATTTTCGTGGTCAAAGATTCAAAGGTTTTCTTCATACACTTAAGGTAAGACACTTTTAACCTTTCCTTTTCATCTTTTTATATGATTACATGCATTTTTCATGAAATTTTTAGGGATTTTCACATATCTCAAATTTTGGGATTTTTGATGATAAAAAGGTTTTTGATCAAATCTGAACCATGGGTTTTTGTTCATGCATCATTTAAACATGTTTCACATACTTTAATTTCAAAATTTTGTGTTTAATTGAAAATTTTGAAATTAAGGTTCTAAGTTCTTGAGAAATTGGGGATTTTGTGAAATTTGGCAAAATTGAGTGAAATTGGCTTCTGATATTGATGGATTGAGTGATTATAACTTGTTTTATACTTGTTGTGTTGTTCAATTTATCAATATAAGGATTTTTGAGAATTATTTTTTTCAAAATTGGGAATTTATTAAAATTCTTAAATTTCCATTGTCAATTTTCAAAATTGTGATGAATTTGGACTGTTTAAAAGCATTAGATCATGCATCATATAGTTTTTCAAATTGCATGCTATCTTGTCTCTAATCCTTCTTATGTAGTCTACCCTTGGTTTTTATTGTTTTCCTTGTTTTTGATTCTTAGTAATGGCTCCTAAGGTTGGTAGGAAATTCAAAAGTAGAGCCAATAGGAACCCTGGGTCTTCCTCTTCAAGTTCAACACAAGGTGATAGAGATCGTTTTCTATCTGCTAAATGTGAGGAAACATATGAGACCTTAACAAAGTATAGGTCTATTTGGGGTGAGAAGGAGATAGTGTTGAGTAAACTAGATCCTTCTATTTGTAGGAACTTCGTGTCTAGGAAATGGTTTCCTTGTGTGAGGTGTCTGATCCTCCTCCTACAGCCTTAATTAGAGAGTTTTACTCTAACCTCTCTATCTATTCTAAGGTTACATGTGATCATTATTTGACTTCTTGGATCCATGGTCAAGAGTTTACCAACACTAAACAAACTGTTTCTGAGGCTTTAGGAGTACCTTTAGTCCGTAAACCCACATACCCATATACTGAGTTTCCTGCAGTTGATGATATGATGTCCCTTCTTTGTGGTCGTCCTATTTCTTGGGGTTCTAAACCAAGAATCAATTCTTTTGAGTTCACCAAGCTTAATTCTTTATACTTGAGGATCACATGTCATAACATCTATCCCATTTCCCATGTTCATACCGTTCCCATAGAGAGATATGCTTTCCTTTATGCTTTTATTACTGATGGTTCTATGTGTTTTCCGTCCATGTTTATACAAACCATTGTTGATATTTATAGAAGTAAGAGTAAGAGTCAGAAGTTATTCTTTCCTATGTTCAATTTTAGGATTTTGAGGTACTTAGGTCTATTAGACTTTCCTCCTCTAGAGTTAGTGCATATTACTGCCCCTATAGGAGCTATCTACCTTAAATAGAGACAAGCACAGATGAAGAGTGCTGAGCAAAGCACTGGGACTTCTAAGAGACCACGAGGAGATGCTGCTACTACCTCGGGTACTATGCCTACTACTGAGGAGACATTTGTGGATTCGACTGCCGCTGTGGATCCTGCTGGTGATGCTAAGAGTGTTGATCCTTTAGTTGCTCCTCTTCTTTCACTCTATACTATGATGTAGTCCTTCATGACTACTCAGGCTGCTCATGGACAGCTTCTTGATGAGTTGTTGACGGAGGTTGCCTCTTTGAGAGCTGATTTTTCAGACTATAGGAGTGCTTTTCCACCTCCTCCACCCTTTGAGGACTGAGTTTGCCTTTGGCAATATGTAACAAAAAGAGGGAGTAGATTTTAAGCTTTTTGTACTTAGGGGGAGTAGATTTTAGACTTTTTGTACATAGGGGGAGTAGGCTTATTGTATTTAGGGGGAGTTTTGATGTATTTGCATAACAGTTTTATTGTATTTGGATTTTTTTTTGGTTTTGTGTTTATTTGTCTATCTTTATTTTTGTTGTGTATATCTTGCATTCACAAACATTGATTTGATGTGGTTATTGATTATGATAGTTGATGATGATGAGGTTATTCATATTGATGTGTTCACTATCTATTTATATGTTTTGTGATTTCAAAATTCAAATTTTGATTTAGATTGTTATACTATATTTTCCACACATGCATTTATGGTTTGTTTTTAGTGTTTTAGGAAATTACAGGTTAATTCTTTTTACAGCTGCTGTCTATACTAGCAACTAATAGTTAGTAGTTGTGTAAGAATTGTATTAGGGCAATAATTTGTATTTGAGCTGGTTTTTGATTTAGCATTACATGTTATATGTGTGTTTTGTCACGGATTGCCAAAGGAGGAGATTTTTAGGTTCTAAAGATTTAGAATTAAATATTTAGAATCATTGTTGTATTGTGTTAGCAAATCGAGAACAAAACATATCTAGTCTAGGTGTTTAGGCAATGCTTAAATAAGGTTATTTCAAGTTTTGAAGTCCAGCTAATTGCAGAAAAGGAAGTGAAGTTCTGCCTTTCTCGGCTGATCGAGAATTAGGCTCGACCGATCGAAAATCGCTGGCACAATTTTCTGCAAAATTTTTAAACAGGCCCAAAGCCCTCGAAAACGTTTAGGGTTTCATCTAAACTTGTCCACATATAAAAGGAAAGCCCTAGCCACGTTTTGAGGTTGCTGAAGAAGACTTGTGTGTTACTCTTTGTGAGATTTGAGAGGTTTTGTACCTTCTAACTACACAAAAATCTACCGGAGCCAAAACTACAATCAAGCATTGGTAGAACATAGTTGCTGTATCAAGATCAATAAGTGAAGGTGATCTGAAATCTTTGAGTGGGATCTCAAAATCACAAGGAAGAGGGCTTGTGTTGCTGTAAATCTAAGAAGATAAAGAGTCTGTGGATTCAGAGCTTGCACGTGGTCGTGTCAGTAAGTTACTACTGGAGGAACCATTAGATTTAGGGTTAAATATTTTATAAAAACTTCAATTCTCTTATAGTGGAATTGGTTTACCTTGAGGATAGTTAGGTCAAATCCTCCCCAAGTTTTTACCTTGAAACGGTTATTTTCATTGGTTTTCCTTGTTCATCATATCGTGTGTTATTTACTTTTCCGCATCTTTGTATGATATGATTTATTTATGTTTAACATAGATCTGAAAAATTAATCTAAGTAATCACTTGGTAAATATATTAGGTTAAACAATCTAGTTTAAGGGGTCTAAACGAACATACATAGGGTTTCTAGGCTGGTTCATGCATACACATTGAAAGTTCAAATAGTGTATAAAACAACCTTGAATGTTTAGACCCCTAATTTACAAAACACCAATTCAAGCTTAATGTCAAACAATATATGTGCGGAACATGAACATAAGCTAATCACAGAATTGATAAACAATCTAAACCAATTAAAATCACATCCACAGCAGAAATTAAATGGTAAAGATTAAGGGAAGAAAGATGCAAATACAAGGACAACACAACGATGTGTTATCGAAGAGGAAACCGTAGCCCTCGGCATAAAACCTCTCCGCCGGCCTCCAAGCGGTCAATAATCCACTAGAAAATGTAGTTGGGATACATGAACAACAATAAACCCTCCAAGCCTAATCTACCCAATGTACCTAAGCCCTCCAAGCTTTTTGCTCCAACGAGGTTGCGCCGAACTTTTGTCTTTTCTAGCTTACCAAATTCCGCTATAGCCCATAGCATCAACCAATAACCATTAGTCCCTTCCTAACTGCTTTCCAAAGCACCAAACAGCCTTCTCACAGATATGGGTATGGTGAGAAAAGGTTTTGGTAGTGTACATCTCAAGGATGTAACAATGGAGAGGGTGAGAGTAGAGGAATTTGAAGAGTCTCTATGTAAAGATTGTGGATGAGTCAATCTTGTTTTTCTCTAGGGTTTCTCTCTCAAAATTCTCTCTGGAAGCTCTCTACATTTCATGGGTATAAGGGGTATTTATACTGGGGTGAGAGTGGAATGCAAAGAGTCAGGTTTTTCAAAACAGAGCTGGCTGGCGGCTTGGCCTTGCGACTTGACTGAGTCGCAAGATAACAGAACGACCAGGCTGGACTTTTTTGTCCTATAATGCTACAGCTGGCGTGACTGTTCATCTTCTCTGCACGCTTCACTCGTGTGCTGTAGTTGGTGGCTTGCCAGTCGCGAGTCACCCGCGAGTCCCAGTCAGGAATCTCTGCATCCTTGCACAATCTTAAGCATTTCTTCACACTTTCTCACTCACTACCCTTATATGATTCCCACCTAAATACAGGGTTACTAATTGCTAAATTACAAGCAAATTTGGTACGGAATAAAGCCAACAAGATGGTTGACTAAATTCAACCTTACAATCTCACCCTTTGGCTATTCCGTGACAAAACCCTAAAACAAGCTCTAGACTTAACATGTGAGTTGGGAACAGTTGAACATAACTCACTCACACCTAACTCTAGAATCTGTGTAGCTCTTGAACCATAAGAACAAGTAACTCCTGAAACACGACAACACAATATGATCATTGTATGCAGAAAACTTGTAATGCATATGGAGCAAGCATAATGCGATCAAGCAAAATGGAATATAAGCAATAAACCATGGCTTGACCAAAAAGGAACAATCACTATAAATAGTGACCACAATATTCATTCTCACAAAGAATAAACATCCGGACATGCAAGCTAATAAGCTCAATGCAAAGTATCATTTGCATGTCCAACACTCAGCCAATGCAACAACTCAAGGTAATTGCATTAAGGATAAAAATCCAACAAAGGGCACAAGAGTGAAAGTACTTAAAAAAAATGCATAACATTTAACAACAAATACAAAGCTACAAAGCAAAGGTACAACAACATGCACGGTAAAAAAACTTAAATATATAAACCATAAACAATATAAACTAAAAGTGCTTAAAGTTTCTCCCCTTCAAAATGATGAGAAGTTGTGATGCACTTGGAACATATATACTTGTAACCTGAAACACTTGCACAAAACACATTAGACCCTCAAGGTAAAGCAAGTAATAAAAGAACAAGTATAATATAACAAGTAAAAAGCGATCAAGTAAACATGTTGTGAAACATATGAGCAACTTGATCATACACCAAAATAGTCATAAAGAAATGACAACAATAATCACATAGCAAAGCAAATGATCATCCAAACATGCATTCAAAGAAGCACAATAGCATAAGGATGTATGCATGTCCAATACTCAAACACGATGCAATACAAGAAAATAAACATAAAGAGAAACAAACAAAATAAAGTTTTATTGTTAACTCAATGTTCTCTCCCCCTTGGTATATGCATCTCCCCTATGGAATATCTCTCCCCCTACAAATGTGCATGAGAAATGGAATTTCTCCCCTTAAGGATGTGCACAAAAGTCATATAGAAATGACAAAACACTCCAGTATACTCTCTAGAGTATACCCTCCCCCTTTTTGTCAGGAATAGACAAAGGGTCAAGGAGAAACGAGGGAAAGAGATGAAGGTATGAACAATGATAATGATGCATGAGGGGTGCGAGATGAATGAGAAAATGAAGCTCAAACCTAAGACAAAGTAAAATGCTACAAAGCATAAGGTAAACATGACATGCTAGGATGAAGAAGCAAGGTATAGACCAATGCATGACAAGGGTAGCAAAGGTGTGTGCAAGAGGTGGCAATGTGCAATGCATGACCAATGCATGGAAAATGCACATGTGGGGCAAGATATGTTAAATACACAACCAATAAACCAAACATGTTCCTAATGAGGAAACATGAGAAACCCCAAAGTTTGGTACTCATCGGAGTCCAAACAAGCGAGAAAATGCCTAAAAGGCATTTTATCAAACACCTAGCATGCACATTATGAACAATAATGTGAAACAATGTATGGACATCATGAAACCCACCCTTAATACATGTTCTTTTTGCCACAAGGGGCCAACAACCGAAGCAAATCATCAAAAGAAACCAATCTCATACAAAATTTTGATAAAAATTAAGTTTTCCCAACCCCTATGATGTCCCAATCAAGAGCACAAAACTCACCAAAACATAATCCAACGATCCAAATCAATGAAAAGAGTTTAAAATTACCTTAGACATGTTAATGGAATGAAAAACCATTCAAATTGGTTGGGTTTTGATGTAAAAATATTGAAAGAGGGGATTTAGAGAGGATGGGAGAGGTTTAAAACAAGTTTCCCACGAAAAAGCTCTTTAAAAAGCTGATTCTGGGTGTTTTGCGACTGACGAGTCACGAGTTGAGTCGCGAGTGAGTCGCGAAACCCTTCTGTGTGAACTCGCGACTTGAACTCGCGACTTGCAAGTCGTCAAAATGAGTAGCCAAAACTCGCAGCTTGCTCGCTACTCGCGCAAGTAGCCAGAATGAGTAGCCAAAAATTCTGACACTTGTTTTTCAAAATAAAACATGTTTAAACAATGAAAAACAAAGTAAGCACTAAACATGAACACAAAGAGTGATAAAAATCACTTCCAAAAACATATAAAATGATCAAAAATCTTTTTGGATAGATCTATATATAGTTGAGCACACACACATCACGTTTAAACAAGTACAATCGAACAAATGAACAAGGCATTCATTGAACATAAGGCATGTGTGTTGTGTGTATGTATCAAATGTGGAATAGTCCTTAGTCTAGAATGAAGTTTCAATGATCAATTCAATCAAGACATACACAACTAATATTAAGTTAAGTGGTCTATTTCAATTATAGAGATGAACATATATGACCTCCCACAAGAAAATGATTACATATCTTTGAAGGTTTTCATTTGGCTTCTTTACAATTCATAAAATTTGATTATTTTGAATCAATACATCTCATTTTGAGATTGATGTCTGAAATTTTTGATATTTCAATTTGATGAGCAAGCCTTTGCCTTTTTGGGACATCATACATTTTCATAAAAGTCGTTTTCCCTTTTTCCTAGTCGAATACTAGTATGTGTGACGACTTTTGTAGCTCATTATCTCTTTTCATTTTAAGATTTACATTAGTTGAGCTCTTTAAGCCAAAAAAAAAAAAAAAAAAAAAAAAAAAAAAAAAAGGAGTGGGAAGAGATATAGGCACAAGTCTACGCATGTATCAAAACCAACATGACTATTGACTAATCATTCATGACAAGCTTGAAGATCGATTTACAACTATCACACAAAGATGTCAAGATTTTTTCCACAAAGATATAAGTGCATAAAGAACAAGCTAAGCTCGTAAATGCACAAAGCCATAAGTACAAAGGTATAAGCCAAAACTCACATGTGATATGTGCTCAAACATATACGATCAAACTTTTTGAATTTTTCACTTTTTATGTGGTTTTGGAGTTTTTACTCACACAAAACTGAAACATAAAAGTAAGATAAAAAACAAAACAATGTATACAAATAAATGCAAGATGCACAAAATGCATGAAGATATGACATTTAATGCATGAAGGGTCCTACAAAGATCGAAAGAATTAGATCAAGGACCAAAAGAGCAAAAGCTCAACCATAGGAACCCTTCCTCATCCAAACAGAACGATTGTTTGGAATGAGTGTCTCATGAGAAGTGAGACGAGGGTTGGAAGAATGAGAACCGAAGATGCACATAGTCAAGGAGTTAAGAGCATTAAACTCTTTCTTTAACAACATGCTTTCTTCACTCAAAACCAGTTTACCCTTTTTAGCACAACTTCCAAAAGGGTCAAGTTTCTCTTTTCTTTTAATTCTTTTAAGAGCATGAAACTTAGAGCAATGAGGTCTTATGTGACCAAAAGCACAACAATGATGACAAACAATGTGTTTAGATCCACTAGGCTTTTTGGGAAAGGATCTAGCCATATGATTTTGTTCTCTCTTCAACTTACGACATTGAGGTCTTATATGACCACTCACACCACAATGGTGGCAAGTTGGAACAAACTTAGATCCATTCAACGCCTTAGGTTGAGACCTAAACAGAGGCTTTGACTTAAGAGCCTTTCTCTCCACTTTTTGATTTCTTTTGTGTGCAGGAATGTACACCGATTTGTCCTTTGAGGTAGAACACACCATAGGCACAAAATTGGGTACCACAACATGATTGCAACTTATATTTTCATCCTTTTGAGCAATAGGTTCAGCAATCAAACACTTGGCATGCGTCTTGAGAGATTCATTTTCACATTTTAGCTCATCAACAAGTTTGTTAGACAAAACAAGTTTAGCATCCAAGTCCATATTCAAACATTCAAACTCTTTTAGCTTTTCAAGAGAATTTTTAGCAAGTTTTTTATATTTCTCAACCAATTTGTTTGATTCATTGAGCTTAGCAATCAAATCATCCTTTTCACAAAACAACTTGCTTAAATTCTTTTGAAACTTCTTAGCCTTTTTCTTGAAGAGTTTGTCATTTGGAATATCAACAACACCCAATGATTCAAGTAACATGTTATCACAATCATGAGGATAAATACTCATAGAGGCATTTTCACAAACATGTGGCATGCTACAATCATCAACAACCAAGGAATCATACAAATCACTATCCATGGCAAAACAACACAAGGGGTCAAGGATCACACTTAGGTATTTAAACCACAACAAGTGTACCCACTCTGATATCAATTGAAAGTTCAAATAGTGTATAAAACACCCTTGAACGTTTAGACCCCCAATTTACAAAACACCAATTCAAGCTTAATGTCAAACAATATATGTGCGGAACATGAACATAAGCTAATCACAGAATTGATAAACAATCTAAACCAATTAAAATCACATCCACAGCAGAAATTAAATGGTAAAGATTAAGGGAAGAGAGATGCAAACACAAGGACAACACAACGATGTGTTATCGAAGAGGAAACCGAAGCCCTCGACGTAAAACCTCTCTGCCGCCCTCCAAGCGGTCAATAATCCACTAGAAAATATAGTTGGGATACATGAATAGCAATAGACCCTCCAGGCCTAATCTACCCAGTGTACCTAAGCCCTCCAAGCTTCTTGCTCCAACGAGGTTGCGCCAAACTTTTGTCTTTTCTAGCTTACCGGATTCCGCTATAGCCCATAGCATCAACCAATAACCATTGGTCCCTTCCTAACTGCTTCCCAAAGCACCAAACAGCCTTCTTATAGATATGGGTATGGTGAGAAAAGGTTTTGGTAGTGTACCTCTCAAGGATGTAACAATGGAGAGGGTGAGAGTAGAGAAATTTGAAGAGTCTTTATGTAAAGATTGTGGATGAGTCAATCTTGTTTTTCTCTAGGGTTTCTCTCTCAAAATTCTCTCTATAAGCTCTCTACATTTTGTGGGTATAAGGGGTATTTATACTGGGGTGAGAGTGGAATGCGAAAAGTCAGGTTTTTCAAAATAGAGCTGGCTGGCGGCTTGGCCTCGCGACTTGACTGAGTCGCGAGTTCAAGCCGCGAGATAACAGAACGGCCAGACTGGACTTTTTTGTCCTGTAGTGCTACAGCTAGCGTGACTGTTCATCTTCTCTACACACTTCACGCGTGTGCTGCAGTTGGCGACTTGCCAGTCGCAAGTCACCCGCAAGTCCCAACCGCGAGTCTCTACATCCTTGCACAATCTTGAGCATTTTTTCACACTCTCTCACTCACTACCCTTACATGATTCCCACCTAAATACAGGGTTACTAATTGCTAAATTACAAGCAAATTTGGCACGGAATAAAGCCAACATGATGGTTGATTAAATTCAACCTTACACGCATGAACAACCCTGCGTGCGGATAACCAAGCCTGTGTATGCAGCCTTGATCATGTGCATATGGGTTTCTACCCAGAAACGCTAAAAACACAGCAAACAAAGTAACACTTAAAACATAAATTCTAGCAACCTATTATGCTTAAAATATAAAGAAAACATAAACCTATTCTAAGCAGACATGTTGTAAGGCATAAAACAAACAAAGAAACAAATAAAAGACAGATTTAAAAGGAGAAAATAAAAGAAGAGTTTGAAAAGGATACCTCAAAGCAAAATCTCCTAGCCTTGATTTTTGAACATAAGCTCAAGGCCAGAAAAGGCCATAATTAAATAAAATTGACTTGAGCATATTTTGTGAAAATCTCCCTCTTTGATTCACTATTTCTAGTGAATCTTAGTGTTTTCCATTGGGATTTTTGTGTGTTTTTGAAATATACCATGTAAGGCTATTTATATTGTGAAAATGAGGGTTTGGAACGGCTCACAGACGATGTAGGCTTCTAGGCCGCATACGCAAGCACAAAGCCTGTGCACGCAGGTAGGATTTCAGAAGCACCAGAAAGGCAAGTTTTTTGTATTAAAAACTGAGGTTTGGAAAGCAAGTTCATGCTTGCGTATGCAAGCTTAGGGTTTCTTTTAACCTTTATTTTCCAAAAATAGATTTTTTTGCTCATTAAAAAAATAATATTTTTCATTTTAACATCTCTCAAGTCAATTTGTAATCTAATTAGGCTCTAAACCAACCTTGGGTCTTAAAATTTTAGTATCATTGGGGAACGAAGGCCCGAGTCATAAAGGGTACAAAATGCGATGTCTACAACTACAACGTTTTAGTTTATCAATAGGTCCTATTGTGATGTAGGACACAATTTACTATTTAATCATTGTAATTTATTAATTTTGGTATTTAATTTGTAATTTTCATTATTTTAGGTTAAGGGCATTTATTTCCTTGTTTTTAGGTGATTTTAATGTTTTTTAGGTCAAATTTGGTTCCTATTATGGTTAGGTATTAATTAGGACTTATTTTAGAATATATTTTCTTATTTATCATGTTTTATCTATTAAAATTTTTTAGATTATTGATATTAGTAAAAATTCAGACTTTTGTCTATTGTTTCTCTGGTGGATTCTAGAACCCTTTCTCCTTGTGGATTCAAGAACCTTTGTGGATTCGAGATTATTTTTAGAAGTAAACCTGTTTTGTTTCTTGTTTTCTAGAAGTAGGCGTGTTCTGCTTCTTGACGCTTCCGCAGCTTGCATCATAATACTAACTTTAAATGGGCCAAAAACATTAGTTAAGTGACGTCTGAAAGCCTAGGATTTTCTCCAAACAGGAGTTCCGCTTGTAATAGGATTACTTGACCTATAAAAAGGCTCTTTAGGGAAAATTCAAGAGAGAGCTGCTGTAGAACGAAATTTAGGTTTTCTTAAAGTTTATTTACAATTTTTAGAGTTTTATTTGGTATTATGGCTTGTTAGAAGCCTTACTAAAATAAGATATGAACCCAACCGTTTATTAGTATGTTCTTAACAATTATTTAATGGCTTTAATGTTTATGTTCTTGTATTTTTGATTAATTTACTCATCTAGAAAAGTGTTTAGTTTTGTATAATTCTTTGATTTATCATAGACACCAGGTATGTTAAATGTTTAGTAATCCCTGCGAACTAATTCACAAGTTTTGTTTTGCCTAAAATCAATCAATTACATGAAACTACCTTAAACAATTAAATCTTGATTTCTTTTTGTTAAATTATCCAACTAAGATAATCCTTTGTATGAATTTTAGTTGAGTTATAAAATAAATATTGTTAAGACTACTAATAGACATATTGTGTGTGGATCTCTAAATCTTAGCGCCTTAATATATTGTTATTTTCTCTCAATATAAATTACTTCGCGACTACCCTAATAATAATAAAAGAAAACACATAAGGCAGATAAAACCAAACACCAAAAAATATAAAAAATAATAATAGTAATAAAATAATACTAAACCCACGTAAAAGAACACGCTAAGGCAAATAAAAGTATAAAATAAATGAATAAATGAATAAATACTAAACCCATATATATAAAACAACATGCATAAGGCAAATAAGTCAAATAAAAAAATAAAAAATAAAAAATAAAAAAACCAAGAAAGAAAGCGTCGAAAGACCGAAAGAGAGAGAACTTGGAACTTGAAGGAAAGAGAAACGGTAGAGTAAGAGAGACACAGGTCAAATTTTTGGGGCATTTAGTCGATTGTTATGCTCAAAATAAGATTTCATTGCTAAACACATATAAGAAAACACATAAGGCAGATAAAACCAAACACCAAAAAATATAATAATAATAATAATAAACCCATATAAAACAGCACGCATATGACAAATAAGACAAACCAAAAAAAAAAATTTCTGAGAAATAAAGCGTCAAAAGACCAAGAGAGAGAGAGAGCCTAAATTTTGAAGTAGAGAGAAACAGTAGCGTAAGAGAGGAAGCTTCTGGGTTGTCGGAGGCCGGAGGGGGGTTTGGTTGTCACCGATTTATGGCGGAGGTCTCATAGCACAGATCAGATCAAAAATACTTAAAGGAAGAGAGTCGGTGGTCTCAGAGAACTCAAAAGAACTAAGAGATACAGGTCAGATTTTTATAGGGCTTCAATTTAGTCGATTGTTATGCTCAAAACAAGATCAACAGTGAGTGGTTGTCCAAATGTCAAAATTCTGCTCTCTCTTTTTTTTTTCTTAAGATTTGCCATGTCACAACCGTGTTGCGACAATGATTACCCAAATAAAATAAAATAAAATAAAAAAGAAGAAATTTTTTAAATTAATATAATAATAAAAAAAGAAAAAAAAAAAGGTACTCCTTGTGTACGAATTTTAAGTGCCTTACTATTATCTAGGGGTGGCAAAATTGGACATGACCCGCGAACCCCACACGACACGACATAAAATTAGCAGGTTATGGGTTAAGGGTTAACGAGTTTGTGTCATATTCAGGTTGACATGGCTAACCCGTTTAATAAACAGGTTGGGTTAGTGTTGAACATATAGAACCTATTTGACCCGTCTAATCTATTTAATTAAATGACATTTTACCAATATACCCTTCAAACTTTACGTATATAAACTTATTAGTTGTTGTGGTTTATTTTCTTTGACATATTGTGATTGATTATTTGTGATATTGGGATATGCTTTAGTTTTGAATGATTATTTGTGATGCACTTACTCGATAGTTCTGAATTTTATATTAAAAATATTTATTTTTCATGTTGATAAAATCTGATAAACAGGTCGACACGACTGACCTGTTTAATAAATGGGTCGTGTTAGGATTGAGGAATCTTGACCCGTTTAATAAACATGTCGGGTTAGTGTTGACTTATATAGTCGAATACTCATGAGTTAACATGACACGAACCCGATATGCAAATACGAATTGCCACCCCTACTATTACCCATGTCAAACATGGGTATATGGCCAAAATTGCGTTGCCCATACAACCTAATTTGATGATCAATGCACAGAGATGATAGTACAATCTCTGCCTACACCAAAAACTAATTGATGTCTTGGTCTGATGATAAAGAACTATCATCAGGAGCGAACGTCATAGGTTGAAATTCTCTCCCAAAAAAAAAAAAAAAAAAAAAAAAAACAGTACAAAAAGGCAATTGGAACATCATTCTATTTCATTCTTGGGCAAAATGAGTTCGCTTATATTTTAGAAGTAGCACCCTAATATCGAATTAATATCATATAAATTTTTTGTGAAGTCATTTTCTGAGTACTTGCGGTAATAATTAGTTTCTATATCAATAATAGGCAGCTAACTGGAATCAGTCGCGTTGTGCAGATTGCAACAGTTAGCCTCTTTTCGTTCATTTGTTAGATATACATCATTATCATTCACAGCGTCCTCTCAATGAAGGTCAATCAGAAACCACATAATATATTCAAACTAGAAATTGGAAAAATATCCGTATATATGAAAACACGAGTCAATATTTGCCTTCTAGAATCAAATAAATTCCTATCCAATCAAATAAAAATAAAAATAAAAATAAATTTTTTAGTTATTAATAACTTTAGAATAATTTTTTAGTTTAATATTTTGAGTTTTGTGAAGAAAAAAAAAACCCATTCATTTAGGTGTCATTTCTAGTTGATTTAAAACATTTTAGTTGTTAATAGTTGGCAAGATATTTTTTTAGTTGGCTATAACTAAAAATATTTAGTCATCAACTTTTCAATTAGACTATCAATATTACCTCATGTATTTAAAATTAAAATGTAAGAGGATTAAGAAAATAATAATTAAAAAATATATTTTATTGATCTTAAATTCAAATTCAAATCCAAATTTAGGTATTCATACAATGAAATTTCAAATGATGAATTTCAAATCTTTCATTGTTTAAAAAGACCCAAATAAAGAATTTTAAAATCAAGAGATTTCAAATCAAAGCATTTTAAATCAATGGATATCAAATTCAAATCCAAATCCAAATATTACCATCCAAACATATTGGAAGTTGGAAGTTGAATTTAATGGTTTGTTGTCGATTTCCTGGCCGCTTATTTATCTCTTATGTAAATTCCACTGACCGCAATTTAGGTTTGCAAGTTGGAATATTATTTTGTGGTTGTAATGCAGTGACTCTGCCCATTTATAAAGTCCAAGTAAACGAAGGAACAAAATCGGAAGGATAGGAAACATATCTTGTCTAGCTGTACTTTTCTTGCAAGGCCATGTATGTATGTGTATATATATATATATATATTGCTTTGTTGAACCGTAAAAGACACCCAAAAATTAAATGGCTGTGAAATTTGTAATGAGAATTACTTTCTTACTTCTGCTGGCAGTGGCATATGGATTCGCAGAAGGAGCATCACTTATGGCAAAACCCAATTGTCCTGATAGCTGTGGAAATGTTTCGATTCCATATCCGTTTGGAATCGGAGGAGATTGCTTCTTGCACCAGTCGTTTGAAATTTTTTGCAATGGAAGTGGAGTCGGAGCTGCTGCTATAGCATTCTTACCCAGCTTTCCCGTGGAGGTACTGGAAATCAGAATTACTGATCCTTATAATACTGATGATTCTGCTTCTGAGCCCGGACTCATTCGAGTCAAGATGCCTATTATTTCTTCGAACTGCACAAATAAGAGTTCGGTGGCGGGAAGTGGTGGTGTTGTGGACATCTCCGGAACTCCTTTTTTCTTCTCGTCATATTGGAATAAATTCGTTTCAGTTGGTTGCAACATCAAGGCCACAATGGCTGGTCTTGATTCTATGGTGTTTGGTGGTTGCAAGACGGATTGCAATAATCAAACGCTGAGAGGTAAATGCACAGGGTTCGACTGCTGCTAGACCACAGTCCCTTCTTATGGGATTCAACGACTTAATGTTACTTTGGAGAGTACAACAAACAACATGAATACTTGCAAACATGCCTTCCTAGCAGAGACACGGTGGTTGGAATCAAATGAAACAGATCCCTCTAACGATGTGCAGTATTTGGAATACGTTCCTGTGGCGCTGGTGTGGACAATACCTAACTCTACTTCCATCATAAATTTAACTAGCACCGAGGCACGTAGAAGGAATATGTATCTGGATTATACGAGTGACGGGGCCACGTATTATTATTGCCGTACTGGATACGAAGGAAGTCCTTATCTTAACATGAGATGTCAAGGTAAACTTCTATTACCAACACCTTCGATTTTCCCCAACTTTTTACAATACATGCCTAATTTTGACTCTATATAGATTATTCTAGATTAATTTAAGTGTATATGTGTGAAAAGCTTTTTCTTTGAAACTTAAACCCTGACTTTTGTCTCTCACACTTCACAAACACTTATACTTGTAGAGTAATCAATACACCAAGAGTGCGCGGTGGTATATATAGATCTCTTGACTCTTGAGGTCTACGTTCCTATGTATACATTTTTTTTTTTTTTTCTTTTTATAGCTATAGACAGTACGTTCAGCTATATAAAGAAAAAAAAAAGATAATCAACTAGAGTGTACGCCAAAAGATAGGGCCAAAAAACTGTGGCATATTTGTGATCCATCTTTTAAATAGAGACTATCATTTTATAGAGAAAAATTCTTTTAAAAATTTTAAAAGTATGTAAAATACCACGTTATTTTAAATTATATTCAAGAATAATATATGATTTTAAATAACTTATCCTCATATACTATATTTATACTAGATGCATATATATATATATATATCAAATAATTAAAATATTGTGGATTTCTATTAACTCAATTGGTAAAATTTTTATCATCAAATAAAATATTTGGGATTTGAATTTCATCTACACTAAAAATTGATTAATGTCTTGACATGATAATAAAGAGCAATTATTACAAAGTGGATGTCATAATTTTAGTTGCAATGTTTACATATATAATTAAAATATTGTGGATTTCCATTCCTCATTCAGCATGCTAATCCTCATTCAATATACAAATTTTTGTTGCAATGTTTACTATATATTAGAAAAGATTGATCTAATTTTGTTGTTCATGAACATGCTTAAATTTGTTCAACCAGAAAATGAACTAAACTTAAATATGTAATCTAATTTGGTGATAACCTTGACCACAACTCCTATTCAAAAAATAATTAAATAAATAATCCTAAACATTACTCGGTTCATCTCAACTCGACTTTTTTACAAACACTAATTACTAACAACACAATCTTAAAATATAAAATATGTTAAATTATATCTTTAAAATTTTGTACTGTATTTCTAATGTTCCACACTTTCATTTTAAGTTAATGATTAGGTTTTTAGTCTGAAATATTTATCAAAATAACATATTTTCTAAATTTCTAACTTAAATTTATCCTAAACTAAACTATGTATTTCCCATTATATAATGATCTAATATATAATATAATAAGTATTATGTGTTCTTATTTATATCTTGTACACCTTTTCTCTTTTTCTTTTTCTTTTTTTTTTTTGGATAAATTACACCAACTTTTTTCACAATTTTACAAAATGACACTCACAAAAACATTATATGAAATAACACACCTTCTAAAGATTTTATGAGAGGGGGGTTGGACTCAATGTATCTATAGTATAACTTTAAACAATGTTAAACCATTTAATATTTTTTATTGAAAGCAAATTTTGACAGATCCACCGTTAGATTACATTATTTTCATATACTCTTATGATTGCAAAATTTTCAAAAAGGTTAAGGATGAATAACCATGTCATCAATCAAATGTTTAAAGTTCAACTTTTTGTAATTTAAAATTATACATCAAATATGAGTTTATGGATGAAAAAGTAAATAACTTCCTATTTTGTCGTGAAATTCAAAATATATGTTAAGAACATAGAGAATATGTAATCAAATAGGGTGAATTTTAAATTATTATTCCAATAACAAGAAATTAAATAGTGTGATATTACTTAAAGTTACACACGATGTAACTTAAACCCAACCTCTATGTGTGCGTTTGGATACCGCTTATTTTACTGAAAATTGAAAACAATAAAAAAATAATAATAAATTACTGTTCATGCTTGAAAGTACTGTTCATATGCCTGATTGCACTGTTTATGTCCATTGAACAGTGCAATAGGCGCTGGTTAAAAATAAAAAAATTAATAAAAATTTTTAAAAAAAAGCTGAAAACACAAATAATCTGGACGTGGACGCGCAAACCAAACCGACCCTATATATGTGTGTGTGTCATCTCATGATCAAACTCATGAGAGGGAATGTCATCTCATCTTTTGGGTAAGAATTGTTAGTGAAATCACACTTTTTAGAGGGCATGAATTAATCTTCGCATTTATACAAATCTCAAGTGGGGGGTTTTACTTCCTAAATTCTCAAGGATAATTGTTGTAATTTATCCCTTTTTTATTTCTATATTTAAACCTGTCGGTGTCTTAAGCTCTTGCTAAAATAACATTTGCGTTTTGCCACAAAGCCTGAAAAAGCTAAAGCGATTCACTTGCAATTGGCTTCGACCACCTTTTGGTTTTCTACTTTCAGCTTTTGATTGAGCCATAACATTTTTTTGTTGTTTTCTGTTTATGTTTAGAGTCTGCATATGTTTTCCCGGATGCTTAAGAACCAAGGCAATCCTTGTAATAAGGCTGTTTGAGCTTGATTAACCTCCTTGGATTTAACCCAAATCAATTTTGAAGAACGACTTGTGCTTAGTACTTTTGAAACCTCTGTTGCCAATATGAGTGAGCAACAAATTTTGCCCAAACCTCTGTCTCGTGGCTCAGATGGAGGATTATGATGTTGTGCCTAACACCGCGTCGTTTAATTTGGTTCTCAAGGCTATGTATAAGGCTAGGGAGACTGTTGCCTCGACTAAATTGCTCGAAAGGTTTGTCCTTCTTTGTTCTTTTTTCGAAAGGTTTCATTTTGGAATGTAATGTTATGTGTTTGTTGAAATGCCTGTGAGAAATGTGGACTGGATTAAGTTTGGATTCGTTTTTTGAATGTGGGATTCCATGATATTTGTATTTGGAAATGTGGGTCCCCTTGTCTGTGTGTGTGAGACAAATGTAGAACGTGTTTGGAAGATTTTTGTATGTGGGCATGCGTGTCTTGCATGATTTTCTAGTTTTCTAGCTCAAATGACATATCTTTGGTCTAGTAAGAAGAGCAAGGTGGAGGGTAAAATCGGTTACTTGCCAATAAAATTCAGTTTTCTTTCCATATTTAGTAATGTGATGGAATGTATGTGATTATGAATTTATGACCGTCGTTGTTCTCAGAAATGAAATGCTAGGTAGTGGTTTAGTGCAGTATTCTTTGCTTAGTATGTCAAAGACATAAGAAAGTAACCCTTTTGTTGTAAGGCGTGGAATTAGACCAAGGGGAATCCCCCTTAGTAGAGAATATGATTTCGGATAGAATAGAATGACATAAAAGAATGCATGTGGCTGACTCCTACTAGTCTTCCAAGGATCCATATCTGACTCCAAAATTTTGGGACTAAGACTTGGTTTTTGTGGTTAGTATGTAGAGGATGGACTTTTTTGTTTTTATAAACATTGAACAAGTAAAGAGTACAATCATCAGACAAACAATTTGGAAGCCCAGAAGTATTTATTACAATAGAGTGCAAGGATCTTTCCAGGAAGTGACTGCATTGTGCTTCAGTAATCCAGAAAGACTATTTGTCTTGTGTCAAAATTTATACACTTTTTGTTTAGATTTTGCATTGTGCTGTGTCCCTTGGGGTGTTCCTGAAATGGGAGTTTATGGCATTGTCTGGCATCAAGTTTGACAAAGAATTAGAACAAAGGGATTTGATGCCTAATCTGATTTAACATCAGGTACCAGATATCTCTTGGGTTATGGTTTGTATCAGACTAATGAAGTTTGAGTTTGGAGGTTGTAAGGGGCTGGAAACAGGATTAAAGTTCACAGGATACTATTTGGTGCTGGATATTTCTAGGGTTCAATACCTATCAAAAATATTTCTAGGATTCAATCATAGAGTAATGAGAGGGGTGTATTTTGGGTCTCAAAAAAGGTAAGAAAAGGAAGAAAATCGTAAATGCCCTATGAACAGCTAATTGGGAACTGTAGCAGGCCAGGTTTGTGGGTTTGGAGGCTTATAAAATGGGTCGTACAAAGGTTTTTATTGTATGAACTTTAGAGTTGTAAGGCTGGGAAATCAATGTTTGGTTGCGAAGATTTCAAAGTAGGCTTGCATCATGAAAATCCCGAATAGCATATTGGTGAAAATCTTGTAAAACTTTGTTTTATGCCGAATACATACATGGACAACTCAGCCTAACACTAACAAGACTTGGATACCAGTCGGGGGGGTGGGGACTTATAAGACCTGGACCCTATGGGTGTTAATTACTAAGCCTGAGTTATTAAAACCCACAAAAAAAGCCCAATAAAAGAATCCAAAACAAGACCTAATGGTCCATAAATGCTATCATTTCTAGATATCCATGAATTCACAGAAATAGCTCAACTCTAAAATTAAATGAATTAACTTAAACCAACTTTGCTTGCGTCAATGTTTGTACTTTGTATTGTGTGAACACATTTTCTGGCTCAATGCATGTAAAAATTTGATTACTAAAGTACTGCTTGAAGGATTTCCTTTCTTTTCATCCTTTAGAGATAACATCCTTGATACACATGTAAGTACTTATAGGTGTGTAAGCTGACATGCATTGACTTTATGATGAATCACTCTTCACTTAATGTTTATCAGGATGCTGCAGACAGGGAAAGAATCTCTTCCTGATGATGAGTCATATGATTTAGTTGTTGGCATGCTATTTATGACGGATGAGATTGATGCTGCCTTGAAATATATAGATATGGGTTTAAAATCTGGTTATATGTTGTCAACGAGGGTGTTCACTGAATGTGTGCGGAGCTGTGTCAATCAGGGCCGGCTGGATACATTGGTCTCAATTATTGAAAGGTGTAAGGTACATGACTGATATGGTTACTTCTTAGAATATTCCATGTAGGAGTGCACTTATCCTCCAATGTTTCTAACATGTGGCTGTTTCTATTGGCGTTGTCAGACAATGGATCAGAACAAAGCTCTTTGTCCTGCCTGGAACATGTGCAACTATATTGCAGAAGTTGCAATGCAAGAGGATAATAGCAAGTTAGCATTCTATGCCCTGGAATTTATGGCCAAATGGATTGCTCGGGGTGAGCAAGCAAGGCCAGCTGTTATGCTTTCAGTAGATGAAGGATTAGTTGTGTCAGCACTTGGAGCTGCCGGTAGAACCTACAGCTCTTCTCTATTGGATGCATCATGGGCAATCCTACGACGTTCCTTGCGTCAAAACAAGGCCCCTAACCCAGAATCTTACATTGGGAAGATATATGCCCTTGCATCATTGGGCAATCTACAAAGAGCTTTTAGTACTTTAAATGAATTTGAGGCAACTTATGGAAATTCTGATAAAGAAGCAGAAGAAGAAATGTTCTCTCCCTTTACCTCTTTAAATCCATTGGTCGTGGCATGTTCCAAAAAGGGTTTTGAGACTTTGGATTCAGTATGTCTTTCAAACTTTAAGAATTATTAATAAGCACTCTCCGGTAGTACTTTACTTTTTATGGACTATCTATTAGTTAAAGTTTTAAATAATTATAATCTGCAGTTCGATAAATCTGCATTATTGTACTTTTCTTGAGTTTCTGCAAATTGATGATAATAATCAATTTGGATGTTTTATTTACTTGGTAAAGGTTGCCTAATGATCACCTCTCCCAAACCTTGTAGAAGTGGGAGCCACGTGCACTGGGGATGACCTTTTGTTTTTCTTTCCTTCTAAAAGCCCAACTTTTTTTTTTGGATAAAGTTAAAAGCCCTTTGAACATTAATGCATCAGAAAAAATATGACTCATATCAACCCCTTCCTGCACCTCTCTGTGTTCCTGTGTGTATGCTATTCGCTTATCAGGAGATAACCAACTATATTTTTCATGCCAAATACTTTTTTCATGCCAAATACTTTAGAAGTCTCATGAGAAGACTGTTGAGTGCTTGGCTTCACACAGTTTTGACTTTGATTCATTCCATTATGTTAATTTTGTTAATTCTTCTCATTAAGGACCAATTTATTGTATCTCAAGAATCTTGTGTCAAGATAATACTATTAGTAGCAGCAAGAGAGAGACAGTTGATGGGATTTTATCTCAAGTATGCTTTTCCTGTAGAGGCTCTATATGCAACATGTGCTTTATTTTGGTTTAAAAGTTAGGATCTGAATATTTTACGTGTCCACTCATTCATTTGCAGCTTCTTTCTGATCTGTATTTGTTATGATGTTCCTCAGGTGTATTTTCAACTGGAGAATTTAAGCCGTGCTGATCCTCCCTACAAGTCTGTTGCTGCTCTAAATTGCATAATTTTGGGTTGTGCAAATATATGGGACCTTGATCGTGCCTACCAAACTTTTGAGGCCATTGGTTCCTCTTTTGGATTGACCCCTAATATTCATTCATATAACGCTCTGATGTTTGCATTTGGGAGGCTCAAGAAGGTAGGACTCTCTCTCTCTCTCTTCCTCCCAGACACACACAGACATGCATGTTGTAACCCTCCCCTTCATCTGCTAGTGCCTAGTTTTGAGTTGCTGGATGAGGATTTGTAGCTAGTTAATGGTGGTTTCATAGGATTAACAAATTGTATGTTTCTGATTAAGGGGCAAGTGAAAACTTGTATTTCTTTGGGGTCCATGTTTATGCCCATGTGTTGCAGAAGGGCCTTGATGCACAGTCAAAGGCTGGCATATGCATGAGAAACACACACACAGTATACAATGTTACAAACACCTTGCTGAGTTAATTTTCTGGTTCTTTGGCAGACATTTGAAGCTTCGAGGGTGTTTGAGCACTTAGTAGGTTTGGGTGTTAAACCAAATGCTATGTCATATTCATTGCTTGTTGATGCCCATCTCATCAACCGAGATCCAAAAGCTGCTCTCTCTGTGATTGACGAGATGGTAACTGCATTTTTTTTTATAAATTATAATTTGGTTTTTGTTTATAACATTCGGTTTCTCATCTCTGGAAAAAAAGCTAATGCATGTGTAAATGGGTAGGTAACTGCTGGATTTGTTCCATCAAAAGAATCACTTAAAAAGGTCAGAAGGCGTTGTATGCGTGAGATGGACTATGAGAGTGATGACCAAGTTGAGGCCCTGGCTAGAAAGTTCAAGATTCGAATGGGTACAGAGGGTCGAAGGAATATGCTGTTTAATCTTGGGTACAACACCGATTTCGCCAGATAGGTAAATTGATGCACTAGAGAAATACTTGCATTAAAGAATGAGAAGTAATTATTCTTGTTGCCTGAACTGATCCTGTTTACATATGTCAGGCTTGTCCCAAATTTGGGCTATATTTTTGAGGCCTATAAATTGGATGGTTTGATATTGTTGTGACAAGTTTGACTGTTCAGAAGATCATGTGTGTCACTTTCATTCCAGTTTTTGGGGTTTCTTTTTCTGTGTCCAATAATTTTTCTTGAATGTATTCCACTTCGATATGAAGGCTAGTTGCTATTTGTTTTTCGTCAAAAAGGAGAGGCAAAGTATGCTTGGAACTTAAAATAGGGTATCATACATCAAACATGACTGATTCATGATTATTTTTTCTGCTTGCAGGTCTGCCTCTTTTTGGGCTGGAAAATCTCAATGCCGATAGTTTGGTTCACCAAGTTCACAAAGTTGTCTTTGTCCTGATTAGATTTCATCCTTGTTTGTAAATTATCTGATTGTACCCAATTTTGAATCTTGGTAGGATGCATTAGAATGATAGCCTCCTACAGCCTTTTTATACTTATTTTTTTCCCCCTTAGTTTATGCATTCTTTCTGTGCTATCTGAGGAGAACTAGAGGGCAGTGACTCGCTAAACGAGAGAAGATTTGAATGTTGACGAATAATTGTAGGACAAACCCAATTACATAAGAAGTCCAGAGTAGGTTTTCCCATTTCCCTGTCTATTTGGTGGGTTATTTATGTTGTGGTGTGCTCATTGGAATGACAAATTTTTTTTTTTTTTTTGATAGAATACTAGTGTATGTGGAGTGGGGAATAGCCTAGTGCAGTCAACTACTCCTTTTTACTTCAATGCTTTTATTTGAATCTCCGCAAGAGATTAATCAATTTATCACAAATTGAAAGATGAACATTGTGGGGGAAAGAGTTAATAGCTTAATATTGCACATACAGGTTACCACTGCCTGCCCTTGATGACTTTAATGGAGTATCTAAAAAGACTAAAACTTCAAAATTAAACGAATTGTTAAGTGATGATGGGAATATTACAAAAGTTTTATAAACGAATTTATTTTATTTTTGACAGTTATATTTAATAGTTGAATATATTAACTTTGCATTATTAAATACATTTAGATTAGTCAACTATTAGGCTTCTGTAACATATTTTTAACTTATTGGTCAATTCATGGCCGTATTTTACTCTGGTATTTCCCCATTTTTGTTTGTTATCATTCGGGGTCAAACGACTCAAATTCACTTAACCCCTTCTTCTCTCTTTTATTTTTTATTTTATTTAATTTATTTTTTATAGAATTTATTTTTTAGAAAGTCCTTATCTAGTTCAATTCCTTCATTATCACTACGGCAATCAATTTATTGTTCTTAATTCTTACCTTTATAAAATAAAATTACGTTTATAAGTTAAAACAACTTTTCTTTTTCTTTTTTTTTTAACCACATTTACAACGTCTTATTGCTAGAAAAAGAAGGATAAACATATTATTTCAATGTAATAATAAGATACTATTAGTAAACATAAATATCAAGCTTCAACTCATATAATAAATAAATAAATAAAGCAATGAGAAAACCCAATTTAATCTTAACCGCAGGCACTAATTTATTTTTTATTTTTTAAAATCAAAACTGAAAAAAGTAAAAACCATTTTAATCTATTTCGATCATTATTTTTTTTTCTGAATTCAATAAACAATTATTTTTTCAATCAATATTTTATTATATCTTTTTTTATTCAATGAAGTAAGTTAAATTATACCTAAATAAATATAAAAAAGTGCACACAATAACTTTGAAATTATATGCATTCTATGAAATTATTAATAAGTTTATTTTCTATTTCTAGAAAGAAAACATACATTTTAATTTCAATATTAACAATATAAAAACAAAAGAAAAGCCACAAAATAATTATTTATCAATACATTTTAATAAGGTCATTTATCAAAATGGAGTTTGGCTTTATTTTAAATCTTGGAAATAATCTTTAATAGATTTTATACTAAATTTGTACTAATTTTCCTTTCAATATATATAATCAAATATTCATTTTATTTATTTTAAATTTTAATATTGAACACTTATCTAGTTATCTTTTATTTACTCTTCTAGATTTTATTATTTGCTTTGTATTCTAATTTCTAAACATCATATATTAGTCATGAATTCACTTTGTTATCTTTTATTTCTCTTAAATTGATATATATTTAATATTATATGGAAAATTAATTCTTCAAAATATTTAATAATAAGATTAAAAAATATTTAGTAATTAATTAATATATAGTTTAAGGGCATGTTTGGTAGACTGTAATAGGCGCTGTAATGTAATAGTTATTCCTATTGTTTAGTTATTGTTTAGTTTGGTTATATTTTTATTACAAGGAATAGTCATTCCTTATGAATAGCTATTCTTCAAAATGAGGAATAACTATTCATTTTTAAAAGTTGTATTAATTATTTCTTAGTAAGTGCAATAATTTCAAAACTTAATATATTTCTAAATAAACAAACTTTCCATATACATTTAACAATTATAAAAATAAAAAATCATAAAAAATAACACATATCTCTCTTAAATTTAAAAATAACAATTTTTAAGGAGATATAATTGTATGAGTAAGATATTTCCTAAAATAAATGTTAAGTTTCATTCTAATGTTATAACTCACAACCAAACTAATGAATATGTTTAGTTATTACATTACAACACACTTTATTACTAGTAATAAAGATTACAATTCCTGTCGTAATCCTCATTCAGTGTACCAAACGTACCCTAAGGGCTTATGTTGTGAGATATGTGACTAATCGTGTGTATATAAATATATATATATAATAATAATTTCTGACTCTAAATCGATTAAGATTTAGGGCTAATGCCATTTTTTTTTCTTTTTTGGAAAGAAATCCATATTCAAGTATGAATCTGTAAAGAAAATACTGTTGTGAAACTATCAAATTAAACCCACTCACGCAAGATTAAAGAAAAGAGAAGAAAAATAGACACATAGAATTTACGTGGTTTGGCAATTGCCTACATTTACAGGTGGCGACAGAGAAAGTTCTACTATAAAATAAGGAGATTACAATTGTAGCACACAAGCACTTTCACAAGATCCAAGATAAAATATCAATTATTATGAATAAATGTTATATAAAATACCAATTATTTGTTTGTATAATGATTCTTGTCTAATTACTCGAATCATGTGAAGCGACATACAATTTTCATTTACACTCACACATAAGATAAGAATTTTTCTCGTATTTATTGACATGAAGTTAGTATGTTAATTGTTATCCTCTTTATCTCTTTAATAATTATTATTTTAAATTAAATTTTAAAAAATTGTGTCAAAATAAATTGAGAAAAATAAGCTAACAAATAAGTTATTATCCTAATCACACATGTTAGTGGCAAAGGTTTTCTTTTAAAAAAAAATTTATTTATGTAACACTCTTTTATTATAAAAACTCTGTAATTCTAGATTTATAGGTTTATAATAATATTCAAAAAAATTTCACATATATTTGTTGAGGACAAATTTTTCACACCACATGGCTTCATTTCATTGACGACTTGCACCACGTCAACACTATCATGGATTTTGAGAAAACCTCTTTTAAAGCCCAAAAGAGCCCATATTTACACAAAAATGCGTCAAAGCCCATGGTTCAAGCTCATGGCACATCATCTCATTTTTGGCTCATGATCCAAGCTCATGAGTCTCATCGGGGGAATTTTGGGAATCGTGGTTTGGAGGGCCAAGAAGTATGTTCAGTAAAGCTCCAGTGGTTCAAAGTTGATAAAGGAAAGCATGTTGCTTGGCATGTCTTCCCCAATTCCCTAAACTCTGACGGGTCAGTGTACAAAAGGTAGCATTTGGGTAAGCTTCTCATATCACATAAGCACTTAAAATGATAAAACTCCCCATACTCTTTACATAAAAATTAATGTCCATCATATAATATAAATTTTAAAATATAATCATATCATTCCATATTAATTATTTTATTATTTTCATATAAATCAATTCCAAGCACATGGCTAAATATATATTAATATCTCATATCTAGCATTAAAATGCTCTCTTTACTCTCCAAGATTTGGTTAAAATACAAAAAGACCATATTTACATCTCTAAGACTTCATCAAATATCAACCAACTAGTCTATTACTTATCGAAATTATATATGGACTAAACATATAATTTTTCAAAAGAGGAAACTTAGCTGAAAATACCAATAACAGCTCCAGCAGAAGCTGTAACAGCTTCTGCACAAGCTGCAACAGCTCCGACAGAAGCTGCAACAGCTCCAGCAGAAGCTGCAACAGCTTCTGCAGAAGCTGAAATAGTTCCAGCGAAAGCTGCAGACAACTCCAGCACATTCTGCAGTAGCTCCAGCTGTGATACCAGAAAAATCTCATAAAGATTATCTTACCATCTTTAGTTAAATCATGAATTTAATACCAAGAATTTTTCTCCAAGCAAAGGATGTCATCCACATGACATCATCCAACTGTGTCAGCAACATTTAAGTCTCAAAATTTCTTCTTTTGGTTAAAAAACAAAAAACCACTTACTTTGTCAAAGAATTTCCCTTATTTGCTAATTTTCCTTCAACTAAATTATGATCTAGTTACATAGCTTGGCTCTATATAAAGAGGACCAAGCTACACACTAAAGACATCATCCATCCCCCCCTCTTTGCTGGCCTCTAATCCCTCTCTGATCCAGCTCTCTCTCTAATCTTCAATAATTCTGAAATCTCACTCATTTTGCTGCATAATACACATTTTACACTTCTCCATCTCCCTTACAAAAATATCTCTTCATAGATAACAACACCATTACATCACACCTCTTACACCATACCATTACACACTATCCATCTCTCCCACACTTCAATACTTTGAAACTTCATCATTTTTGCTGCCCAAAACACATCTTCATCTCATTCTTTATTTCTCATACAAAATCTCCCTTCTTAGAAAGCAACATAATCAATGTCATAATACAAAAAACAATCCTAGCAGCAGCCTTTACTACATTTAACCTTCATTTATCTATCTCATACTTCAATTTATTTTACAAAACACATTCCTCACAAAATACCCATGCATACTTCTCATATATCTCTAAGCTCCATGTCTCACAAAGTATGCATATACAAGATCCATGTCCAACAAAGTATCTACATATAATTCTCATACATACTACAAACACCATATCTCACAATATATACATATTCCTTACCATTTCCACACATCTTAAAATATATCAAACACTCTTCCAAGAACTTATTATTCAAAAGCCCTTTCTTATGAAAGGCAAAAACTTATAAAATCAAAAGCCCTTTCTTGTGGAAGACATATATTTATAATGCTAAAAGCCCTTCTTACGAAAGGCAAAAACTTATTATTAAAAGCTTTTCTTATGGAAGGTAATATCACTCATACTTGACTAAAAAACTAAAAGAGTATTACATGGGAAAAATCATTCAAGTGCTTGATTAAGAGGACAAACTTAACCAACCAATGCACATGGCTGGACATGCTCTCTCTCCCTCCAGATGCACCCATTTTTCCCTTTTAAACATGAAGTCACCATGAAAGGATTCGCCTTACCATGCTGCTGAAGTGTTATGCCCACTGGTGCTGTACGGCTGGAGCTGCAAAGTTTGAAAGTTGCTGAAATGCTAAATCCACTGATGCTACGGCTGAAACTGCAAAATATGAAGATAAGTCATTATATTTTATCTTCAACTTTATATTGTTAAATATATTTTATTCATTATCATTTTACTGCTGGATGCAAGTTATTTTAACATCATCTCACTATCTAACGAACATGATCTTACTAATACTTCATTAATGAATATACATATTAATAAATCAATCTACTACCATTGGACATATGTTTTTTGGACATGAACTACCATTAGACATATATTATTTGGACATGGACCATTGCTGGACATACCTTATTATGTTGAACATGAACCATGAACCGCAACTAGACATGGACTATTGGACTCATCCCATTGTTGGACATTGGACAACCAATCAAACACTTTCTAATATTGGACATCACTCAATAAACATAATAATAACATATCAACTCACCATTTAATCAAAGCTATTATGCTAAGCATATTATTTATTTATTTCAACCATTATCATGATTCTAAGACTTTGGGTTTTGTCTATTTTGTAGGCTTAAAAATACACCGGTAGCCATTGGTCTATGCAACCCAATGTCGAGTTCCGGGTTGACCTCCCCAAAACAAATCCGGGCCTAGCAAAGTCACACCTCCAAAGGCACGTGGCCACGCACAAAAAACTGCCCCCGACAAATAAGTTATTATCCTAATCACACATGTTAGTGGCAAAGGTTTTCTTTTTAAAAAAAATTTTATTTATGTAACACTCTTTTATTATAAAAACTCCGTAATTCTAGATTTCTAGGTTTATAATAATATTCAAAAAAAATTCACATATATTCAAAGAAATTAAATTTATGAGAGTTGTGTGATTGTGTGTGATGATTGAATGATGAGCGGAAGCATGAAAGAGAGAGCACACATAAAGATTTATGTGATTCGGCCTAACGTATGGCCTACGTCGCCTGTGATAAAGCGCTTGACGACTACATATTATATTAAGCACTTGTGTTACAATGAACCTAATGTATGGATTATGTAGTAGAGAATACTTGACTAATACTAGGCTAACTATAGACTAACCTAAGAGTTAATCCTGGGCCATAATATATCTTAATGAGTCTAAAAAAATTGTTGGAAGAAGATTTAGTCCACAAAGTTGAAGAGGTGATAGTAATTCTTTAGACATTTTTGATAGGGTTGAAAATAGAAGAATCGGAGTACTCAAAAAGACTTATGTTATGAGAAGAACCATAACTCACTCATCCATCAAGAGTATCAAGTTCAACTACTACCGCTGGCACTGAATCTTGCATGAGTTTAGCCTTGACAAGTCATCACTACAACACTCAAAGATATATACTAATTAACAAGTCCAAATCTTTTGTCCTATCTTTCTTACTCCACTATATACTTCACTAATAAAAACATTCCACATGTTTACCGATTTAATTAAATTTTACTAATATGACTATTCCTATTTCAGCAAGCTAAAATAAAATTAAAAAAAACCCAACACCTCTCCCCCACCACCACCTTCGTCGGCACCGGTCACCAATACCATCGATATCACCGGTCAAGGCCAACCTACATCGCCTATATTAATTCTTTGTTTTCATCATATGCCTTGTTTAGAGCTAATTTGTCACGGCAGAAGATGAGTTCTATCAAGGAGAAGCAAGGGAGAGGGAGGTCTAATTGATGCATATTGAGGAAAGTTCCAAAATTGACACACCTTGAATATCACTCAAAAGGGTATTTGGTGATTGTTCTGCTGATGATGAATATAATAACGCTAAGATTTTTTTAAGCAAAAGAGAGATACCCATTGCTGATGATGAATATAATAAAGCTGGGATTTTATTAAGCAAAAGAACGATACCCATTATTGAAAATGGCATTTAGGTGAAGGAAGGGATTGAGAACAGTGAGTCGGTGTTGATTTGTGGTTGAACTAAACGAGAGAGATCAAATCCAATCATAGAGAAGGGCATTTCATCATCTGGGTTGTGAGAGAAGCAACAAATGCGTATTTGGAGACGGAAGACTTAATATTGGACTCCCTTCTCTAATTTCCTTTTTTCTTTTTATATCCTTTTTAGAAAGTTTATTTATATATATATATATTTATATATTTATATATTTCAATATCAGAACCTTATTGACATGCTATTTATATATTTCTTTATGGAGTAATATAATTTAAATTTTATCGAAACTTTGTATTTCTTCTCTAAACTTTAAAAAGTTCCATTTTTATCCTAAACTTTGTAAAATATTTTTTTAAATAGTTTGGAGAGAGAAATAGGGATGAATTTTTTTTTTTTTTCAATAGTTTAAGGACGAAAAACAGACTTTTGGTAAAACTTAAGGTTAAAAAGTAAAACATTTTCAATAATTTAGAGACAAAAAAAAAAAAAAAAAAAATCACTAGCTTGAGAATGAAAAACGAACTTTTTAAAGTTTAAGAATGAAAATTTTTGATAAAGTTTAAGAACTAAAATAGTATCTTACTAAAAGATGATCATTATATGTGAATATAATTTTATGTTATAGAGGTAAGAATTAAGAAGAATTAATTGATTTTTCTGTAGCTATAATTAAGAAATTTAATTAGATAAGGATTTTTTTAAAATGAATAAATAATTAAAATTTGTCTAGATGTGACCCATAAACCATATCACGATCTATCGATCAATAAGTTAAAAACATACTACATACAAGCTATAATCTAATTAATTGAAAAATCTAAACCCTATTTAATAATGGGGAATTAATAAATTTACATATTATTTTTCTCATTTTTTTCGGATGATGGAATGACAAATCTATATAATAATAATAATAATAATAATAATAATAATAATAATAATAATAATAACAATAATAGGTAAAGCTGAGAAAAAGTCAAATTAGAATTCCCAATTAGACTTCTAATATTGCGCCATGTGTCTAGATTTATGCGTGACCACACTATAATTATCTTTTAAATTCAAAATTAGATTTCAATTGTGAGCTAAATTTTTGCCATGTGTCCCAAATGTGGGGATGACTATAAATATCTATCAAATTTTTCATTGTGAATTAATAATTTTGATTCAATGAATGAAATTTTTTAGTCATCTGCTTTAATCCCGATACAATATCTATGGCCAAGATGAATAAAATGCAGCAACATCCCCTTCACTCTCTCTTTCAATATTTGATTGGAGAGAATGGAAAAGTTTCTAGCAATGAGTATAAAAAATCTAAAGTTTGAGATTGATTTGTTTGGATCATTTGATTTTAGTTTTTAATTTTGCTTTGTTGAGTTGTTGAGAGAGAAAGAGAGATTTTTTTTGTTTGTGTGTGAGAGAAAGAAAGATGTATAGTTGACGAGTCGGAGTGAAATTTGAACTAGAAAGTTGGAGAAAAATGGAAATTACCTATGTAGATAACTCTTAATATGAGCCAAGTTTAGTGTAGCATGTAAATGTTCCATACCATTTGAATGATAAAATGCCTCTGATAGAAGTGAGAATTAGAAGAGGCAAAAGCGAATGGTTTTTGAAGTGGACAGACCAGAGAGGAGAAGTTAGTTCAGTTCTTTTCCAGTTAATTCTAATTAAAGTTGTGTTTGGTTCAATGGAAAATATTTTCAAGGGAATATTGGAGTAAGGAATATTTCGACGAACTAGCTTAGCAGCACTGACGAAGATCTGCTTCTGCACTCATCTTCGCCAATCTTAATCAAGGTCTAAACCTTCTGATACCCTAATTTTTCATTTTCTAATCTCTGATTTAATATTGTGCATTGCTTTTAGGGTTCAATTTTGGTGAATATAGGCTTTTGGTGTATGATAACACCTAACCCTACCTTTGTAATCTCACCATTTTATAGTAAAACTTTCTCCTCAACATTACCTAAGGATAAGATAGAAAAATTGGATTACAAACATAGATTATAAAAAACAATATAATTAGGAAATTAAAAAGCCTATTTGTTACTAAATTCCGTATTTAAAGGTGATCGAAATTTCATACTGTGGCTGTATTTGAAGAATGCAAGGAGTTATTAATCTTTGGTTTCCTCCACTATTTCAAAGTGATAAAGGATGTCTTCTTTTGTTAATAGAGAAAGATAGTATGAACAAATTTTGCGTAAAATACCAATTATTATGAATAAATGTTATATTAAATGCCAAATATTTGTTTGTATGATGATCCTTATCTAAGTACTTGAATCATGTGATGCAACATACAATTGTCATTCACACTCACACAAGATAAGAATTTTTCTCATTAACTAAATTGTATTTATTGACACGAAGTTTTTTTTTTTTGATACTTTTTTGACATGAAGTTAGTATGCTAATTGTTATCCTCTTTATATCTTTAATTATTTTTTTAATGAAATTAAAAATGTGTGTCTAAATAATTGAGAAAAATAAGCTAACAAATAAGTTATTATCCTAATCACACATGTTACAGGCAAAAGTTTTCTTTTTAAAAAAAAATAAATTATTTAATAGTCTTTTATTACAAAACCTTCATAATTATAGATTTCTAGGTTTATAATAATATTTAAAAAGTTTCACAAATATTCAAAATTAATTAAACATGTTTTAAACCCTTTATAAATTAAATTGTTGGAAGAAGATGTTGTTCATAAGGTAGAAGAGGTGATAGTAATTCCAGTGATATCGAAAACAAAAGAATTGGAGTACTCAAAAAGACTTATGTTATGTTATGAGAAGAACCATAACTCAATCATGATCCATCAACAATATCAAGTTCAACTACCACCACTGGCACTGAATCTTGCATGAGCTTAGCCTTGACAAGTCATCAATACAACAAACAAAGATATATACTTATAATTAACCATCGCTAATTTCCTTCTTTCTTTTTCTTTCCTTTTTAAAAAACCTGTCTAGAATATTAGAACCTTCTTGACTTACCGTACGTTCGTATGTTTCTTTCTTGGATAAAATATTATTTTAGTCCATAAATCTTACTAAAAGTTTGTTTTTCTTTCTAACCTTAATTTTTTTTTTCATCTTTAAACTTTGTAAAAGGTTTATTTTAATATTTTGGAGTGAAAAATAGGGATGAAAATTTTTTTTCAATATTTTAGGGACAAAAAAAAACTTTTCAATAGTTTAAGGATGAAAAACGAACTTCTTAAAATTTAGGGATGAAAAAAAAAAATTAGTAGAGCTTAGGGACCAAAATAATATTTTACTATTCTTTCTTTTTATGTGTCTCAAATCTTGTTAGATAGAAATTATAGGTTTTCTTCTCAAAGGAATTTTATACATATATAGGATATTTATTCTTCTTTTTCTATCTAAAAGACGAGCACATTATGTTGCTGTAATTATAATTTTACTTTATAAAGGTAAGAATTAAGAAGAATTGATTGATTTCTGTAGCTATAATTAAGAAATTGAATTAGATATGGATTTTCTTTATAAAAAAAAAGACTGGATGTGACCCGTAAACCATGTGACGATATGTCAATCAGTAAGTTAAAACATACCATGTACAAGCTAGAAGCTTATTAATTGAAAAATCTAAACCCTATTTAATAATGGGGAATTAATAAAATTAAATATTAAATTCTATCGTTTAAACATAAATTACATCTGTTAGTAAAATTTACATGGATGTAGCATGCTTTTTTCTTGAAGCATTGCCTTTCCAACAACCTTCGCTGATGGTTCACTTGATACGAGAGCCATTAGAGGAGACCCTCTTCAACCTAGTCAAGAAGAGCTGAAGCTCTTCCTAGTTTTCTTCTAGATATGGCCCTCTAAATCCTTCCCAAGTTTTCAAAGGTTTAGTGTTGGGTGCGTAAAGATCGTGTTTTGGAATAAAACAGTCCCATATGTTTGTATTCCTATTACCTTTGGGTAAAGGTAAACATGAATTAAATGTTCGTTTGTGGGACAAAACCTGAAACTTAGAAAGCATGAATTTTTTATTTGGGATGCCATACTCGTGTCGAACACAAGACACATCTAAGACACAGTGTCCCAGTTGTGTCTTTGTTTTTTTTTGTTTTTGGAAAATTGCACAAGGTTGAGGCACTTATCTTTTATTTCATTTTTATTTTAATATTGAACACTTATTTAGTTATCTTTCATTTACTCTTTTAGATTTTATTATTTGGTTTGTATTCTAGCAAATTTCTAAATATAATATATTTGTCATGAATTCACTTTGTTATCTTTTATTGTTCTTAAATTGATATATGTTAAAATGAATACTTAAAAATATTTAATAATTTATTAATATATTGTAGTTTATCTTGATTGTTTCTTGGATTCTTAAATTATAGCTAGCTCTCTAATCTTGTGACTAAAATGTTTAAGGGCTTGTGTAGTCGGATATGTGACTAATCGTGTATATATATTGTTAGAGATATATATTAGACATATTAGCCCAATATAATAAGCCCAAGCCCAGTCCTGCTTGTACTAGTAGTCTAGGGTTTAGTCGCATATATATACTCATGTTATGGCTCATTGTAACACAGGTTTTGTACTACACTCTTATACAATAAAGATGTAACCCTGAAGGGACTCCTCCGTGAATGTAGGCCTATGCTTCCTCTACCGCATCCACTCTAGCATATACAACATGATATAACACATCACGCTGCTAATAATAATACATTTAACATGGTATCTAAGCCAAACTTTGTTCTTGGCATCAAACAAACATCTCTAGCAAGCAAAGAAGATTCTCACGTGCACACCACCATCAGAAGTCACACATATTTGTCTGCTGGATCTAGACTCCACGGCATCTCACAGCCACCATGGCTCATTGCTGTGTCCAAATCCTCAAGCCCAAGCAAATCCGTGCCTCTCCCTATCAGGTCTGTGCACATCAAGCCTTCGCCTGGTGAAACCAACAAGACAAACGTGCTCCACGGCATATCGCGACCAAAACCCAGGAACCCGTCCTCCAACGGAAGCTGCACGCGCCACCATGCGCGAACAACGGCTCCTGGAACTCTCATACGCGCCGCCGAAGGTTCTCGACTCCCAGCTTGGATCTCAGCCACACGCGTTGCCAAGACGGCCTTTTCGTTACCCGATCTACTTGGCCTGAGAATTTGGTGATCATACGACGTCACACGCGCCCACACGCGCCGCCCGGGTATCTGTCTCACAACCACGCGCCGATAGATGCTGTCATGCGCCTTCCACGCGCCGAAGACCTCTTGCTGATGTCATCAGGTGACGTCATCATTCCACGTCAGCCCTAATCCTTGTCAGCGCCACGTCATCATAATGACATCACCGTCTCTGCAGCCCGATCTGTGACCCGACTCGGAGACCCAGAACCGACCCGGACCATGTAGCTGTTGACTGACCGTTGACTTTGACCAAGACTGTTGATTTTGAGTTTCGTTGACTTTGATTTTTGCGTTGACTTTTGACCAAAAGTCAAAATTTCCGAAAGGGCCTATCTTGCTTAGTTTTTCGCGTAGATTCCAATTTTGGACTCCGTTTCCTCATTTGAAGCTCTAAAATTGGTCAATTGGCATATTCTTCATTGTGGTTTCTTCAAAGGCATTCTTCACGGCATCTCCAAGTGATCTTCTTATGCTTATCTAACCTCAAGACTTCATCGAGCTTCCGCCTTGAGTTTGAGGGAGGGTGTTAGAGATATATATTAGACATATTAGTCCAATGTAATAGGCCCAAGCCCAGTCCTGCTTGTACTAGTAGTCTAGGGTTTAGTCGCCTATATATACTCATGTTATAGCTCATTGTAACACAGGTTTTGTACTACACTCTTATACAATAAAGATGTAACCCTTAAGGGCCTCCTCCGTGGATGTAGGCCGACAAGGTTGAACTACGTAACCCTCGTGTTCTTGGTATTCCTATTCTATGCTTCCTCTTCTGCATCCACTCTAGCATATACAACATGATATAACACATCACGCTGCTAATAATAATATACTTTCTAATTGTATTCTTTGTGTATTATGAATCTGTTAAGAAAAAAGGAGTTGCAAAAAGATAAATACTGTGTTTTTAAGTTTTGGAAAAGTTTTGTTTTTTTTTTTTAAACAATGGTTAGTGCCTTATCATATAAACCCTTCCTTCTAGTACTACGCTCACAATTCCAGAGTCACGAAATTAACCTTCAAACACAAAACACATTTTGGGAAACAAACACAGCGAGCGGAGAGCAAGAATCAAACCATGGCAGCTGCATCATTATCTTCATCGTCGTCAACGCTTGAATGGCCAGGCGAGTTTGTGTTTGATCCCGTAGACGAACTGCTAGTGATTCACTATCTTCATCCCAAGGCCACAGGAATTTCCTACTGTGAATTCCCTGAAGTAATTCCGAACGCAATCTTTACGGCACTTAAGAACCATGGAAGATATGGGAGAAGATGGAGAAAGCTAATAACTGTATAAGGAACAAAGAAGAGATGTTCTTCTTCACAAGATTGAAGAGGGTATCTTCCAACCGTCATTACAAGTAATTATTAGTATTTAGAGAGCAATGATTTGTCAACTCATATAATTGTACATCCCACTAATTAAAGCTGAATACTTTGGCTCAGCCATCTCTTACTATCAATCTTAAGAGGAGTCCAGCTATCAGGGTATTGAATAATTTTTTCAACCATTATTGACTACCCTCGTTGTCTATCCCACCACAGTAGCTGAAATAAAAATAAACAAGGAAAATATCGTTACACAATCATTATTACACACTTTCTAATAATAAAATCATATATTGAAAATACGATTTCTCCATTATAATTGAAATCATGATTTTAAAACTCAATTTCAATTTACATTACAGTGTGTATAGTGAGTGTGCAGTGCAATATTAGCGACTGAACGATAATCACTACTCAAATAAATAACTGATGTTATTAGCAAATCAACACCATCAATTATTTGAAAACATAAAATTGTGGAGATAACACCGGGAGACACATTTGCTTCCCGTGGCTCCCATTTGTTCGCACTCATCAATACATTTTGGACCTAAATAAATTTTAATACATTATTAATATTTAAATATTATTTTTTAACTTTCTATATTATAGATTTTTTTTTTGGTTTAAAAATCATTCTTCTTCTTTTATGAGATGTAAAAATGTTAATTTAGTTCTTATATTTAATTTTTATTAACATTTATTTTGCAATTTGTTAAAAATAGTTTTTTGAACACTTGATAAATTTTTTTTTTATCATGAAACAGTTAAAGGTTTAAATTGGATTGAATTTTTTTTTAGTTCAATATTTTGGAAGACTTTTAAAAGGTGGAGGAAAGAATGCAAAATTCACCCATATTTTTTATTTTTTAAAAAATCAATTATCTTTCTAAGTTGTTAGGAACCTTTCAAATTGTTAAATCATACCTTCTATAAATTGTTTGGGACATACAGGGCCGGCTGTACGTGTGTTACTACTTATTGCTAACTCTCAATATCATGGGTTTTTTTTTTTTTTTTTTTTTTAAGAGTTTCAACTTTGACATTCGCTCCTAATGATAACTCTGTATCATCAGACAAAAACACCACTCGGTTTTTGGTATAGGTGGGAATTGAACCCCAAATCTCTTGTTTAATCATCAGAGACTTTACTAGTTTAGCTAACTGGAATCCAATCAATTTTTGTTTTCTGTTTCATAATTAAACAATATCATGGTTCAACTCATATTGTGATCCAAAATAATAATAATAACTAGTCTCATCACACGCGCTCCGCACGTGCGATGAGGCTTTTTATCTATTTATTTTGAGTTTAATGTAATTTTTCAATTTAAATTTATCTATTGTTAGTAAAGTTACACAAGAATGGATTTTTAAGAAACTAAAATTTAGGATTTGAAATAAAGTAAACTATTGGGTTTAGTGTGTGCTATTTTTTAGGACAAAATTAATTATCAAACATGAGTGAAATATATTTAAATAGAAAGTGTGTTAATTTTTAAGAAAAAAGTTTCTCTAGTTTTTTTTTGAATTACAATTTTAACCCTATATTTTATTTTTTAAGAATATGAATTATTTAATCAGCTTAAGGATATTTTGGACATTTTTTAAAGGCATAATTAATTTTTCGAATCCTCTTAATATATAGAGATAATAATATACGCAATCTAATATTATGTTTGTGTCGTGGGATATTTGACTAATAGTATACTTTCTAATTCTAATTAGAGTCGGTTAAGATTTAGGGCTGACTCAAGTGCCATTTTTTTTTTTTTTTTAATCTTTTTTGGCAAGGAATCCGTATCCTTACAGAAAAGGAGTTGCAAAAATACATACAGTATAAATTAATACTGTGTTAAACCTATCCTACACTCACACAAAGCACATTTTCAGAAACACAGCGAGCTGAGAATAAGAGAGAGCAAGAGTCAAACAATGGAGGCTGCATTATCATCTTCATCTTCATCCTCATCGACGCTTGAATGGCCAGGCGGGTTCGTGTTTGATCCACTAGACGAAGTGCTAGTGACTCACTATCTTCATCCCAAGGCCACGGAAATTTCCAACTGTAAATGCCATGAAGTAATCCCAGAACGCGATCTTTACGGCACTGAAGAACCGTGGCAGATTTGGGAGAAGATGGAAAGAGCTAATAACTGTATACGAAACAAAGAAGAGATGTTCTTCTTCACAAGATTGAAGAGGGTCTCTTCCAAGTCCAACCGTTGCAAGAGAAGCATTGGCAAAGGTTGTTGGAAAGGCGATGGTAATTCCAGCAATATTTTTTACTGTGCCGACCAAAACGAAAGAAAAAGAATCGGAGTCAAAAAGACTTACCATTATGAGAACAACCACGTCAAGACCGCCAAGTCCAAGTCCAACGACGACGACAACAACAACCGCTGTCGCTGGATATTGCATGAGATTAGCCTTGATGAGTCCTTACTACAACACGCTAAGGTACTTACTAATCATCTCTAATTTCCTTTTCTTTTTTTGTCTTTTCTTTCTAGAAAACTTCTAAATATGGAATATTAGAGATAAGATGACAACTTAAATTGAGGTCTTTTCACATATGATTAGTAAATGGTTCAATTTTTAAGTGATGTTTTTTATAATAAAAAAAATTATATTCTTGACATATTAAAGTATATTTGATTAATGATTTTTTTATTCTTGCTTTCAAAAACCTTTGGGTTTGGTTTAAGTTTAGTTTCTTGACATACTTTTCTTTTTCTAATATATATATATATATATATATATATATATTCTTGACATACTATTTTTTCTATTTCTTTGTTTGTATTTGTGTCTCATATATCTTCTTTTCAATTTTTTCCTATATTATTATTATTTTTTATTTATGAAAATTAACTAGGGTTTGGTTTAAAGTTACCTTCTTTATTTCTGTCTCATATATCTTCTTTTTCTTTCTTTTTTAAGACTACTTTCTTAATTCTCATTTTTTGTGTGCAGACAGGAGATCTGGTGATTTGTAGACTCAGAAGGCATTCTAAAAAAGAAGAGAGTGTGTCAAGTCAGAGTATAACTATGACAGATCATACTACAAATCTGTTAAATCAAACTATAGGTATATCAGATCATACTCTAAATCAGACTACAAATATATCCAATCAGATTTCAAATGTACCAGATCAAATAGGAGAATATTGGTTGAACCGTCAAAATCTGAGTACAGATATGTCAAATCAAATAGGAGAATTTTGGTTAGATTATTCGATGACAGATTTAGGAGAAATAACAATTAATGGGATTCATAAAACTTGACCCAACCTTTGTTATCTTACCATCTTGATGGTAAAACTTTCTCCTGCTTGTGGATGTATGCCTTAGACTAAACCATGTACATCGTTGTATTTTATTTTATGTATAATTGTTTGTTTTATTTTTTATTTTTATTTTGCACAAACTCATTACAATAATTAATAACACAAAACAATTTAATATACTCATAACAATAATATAAAAATAATGGGTTACAAAAACAATTCAAATAATTCTAACCATTACGATTTGTGATGAATCTTCCAAGACAAAGAGTACAAAATCAATTAATAAAGAAAACAAAAAATGGCAGTTGCAATTTAATCTATAGCTTCCACATTCCCCTCTCGGGACATTGCAAATCCATCAAGCTCTAATTATATATTATATGGAATTACTTTCTTTTTTTTTAAATCGATTTTCTCCTCTTAAATTACTGAGTCATCAAGTAGGGTCCACTAAATTAAGACCTACCACTAAAACATGAACTAACAAAGTTGTATGTTACAACACAGTGCATTCTTCTAACATACACCTGATAAAATTGAAATGGTACAATTTTGAAACAGTCCAAAGAATAGAAATACAAAATGAGCTTCTAGAATTTGTAAAAAAACTTCTGTTTTGATCTTATTCTTTTCTCTATTTCCCAGAGTTGTTATTTTAACGGAAGCATCCACCAAAGGCTTGAAAACTTGAACCATCCAATTTAAACAGCAGTACCAGCTCTGTATAGTCTGAATCCAAAGATATCTTCTCAAACAAGTTTTATGAATATCCTCACTACCCTCATTAATATACAGGGTTTCCATAGTCAATCCAACAGTGCAGCCCTATGATGTGGAAGTTGCTGCAGCCTTCTGAAAAGTTTAGGTAATATATGTGAGGCCCAAGTCAAAAAATGGCTTCTTCAAAAGAAAAAAAAATTGAAGAAAAGATATATAATAATTTTGGTCTATCACAGTTCAGTTCATGCTCATTTCAAATGCTAAAAGAAATATTTAGAAATAAAATCGAAGGGTCTAAAGGTGTTGATTGTTATTGTTATTATTTGATTTGTGAAAAGGGTCTAAACTTTAAAGCCTAAAGGTGTACTAGAATAACTTGGGGGTGGCAGAAGTCGAATATTGCTTTACAGGCAGATAAAGAATAGAAATGAATGGAATGAAAAGAATCCTTTCCATTCCATCTACTGTTTAGAAGTTGATTGATATACTAGTAAAATTATCTATTTGTTTTCTTTGCATTCCTTCTTTAAAAATTCCCAAACACATTGGACGAAATGCACTATACTCCATTCCATTTCGTTTTATTATTTTATATAAATCCCTAAGAGCATTCACAGCAGTGGTGCTATATAGGTATAATGGTATTTTTTAGCTCACAAACACCAAAAAATCATTATGCAGTAGTGGAGCTAAATCTAAAAAATTTAGCTCCACAGCTACAGTGCACATCTATCTTTAGATGTGCACTGTAGCTCAAAGCTAAAAAAAAAAATATTTTTTTATTACAATCTCTCTCCTCTCTCTCATTAAAATAAACCATTCATTTCTCACTCTCTCTCCGGCTTCTCTTCTCTCTTCTTTCTTCTTTCTTCCTCAAATTTTTTTTTCTCTCAGCCTCGCCGGCCATCTCCCTCAGCTCGCCGGCCATTTCTCTCAGCTCCCTCATCCCTCCGCTCGCCGGCCATTTCCCTCAGCTCCCTCATCCCTCAGCTCGCCGGCAGAGCCCCATCGCCCAGTCCATGCCCCTCCGCCGGCCTCAACGTCACCGGCCCAAGCCGACCGAAGCCCCAAGCCGCCGATCCACTCCTCCGCCCAGTCCTCCGATCAGACCCACGCCACCCAATCCTCCCCACTCCGCCGATCCACGCCCAGTCCTCCCCACTCCTTCACTGTGATTGAGTTTGTTTGTTTGTTTTTTTTTTTTTTTTAATGTATTTTCATATGGGTTTGGTGGCTGTGGTGGTGGTTGATTTTGGCTATGGTAGTGGTGGTGGATGATTTTGACAGTGGGTTTGTGGATTTTGGTTGTGGTGACTAGTGGCAATGGGGTTGTGATTGTGGTTTTGTTTTGTTTTTTTTTTTTTTTTTATGCTGTGTTGTGGTTGCTAGTGGTTGTGGTCGGTGGTGGTGGTGGTGGTGGTGGTGGGGGTGGCTGACTGATGGTAGAGGTGTTTGGTGCTGTGTATGTATTTTTTGGTTATTGGGATATATTATTTTATTGTAGTGGTTATATTATTTTATTGTGATGTTTATATTATTTTATTGTATTGAAAGCTAAAATAGATCCACTGCTGTAGCATGTGTGTAGGTAAAATAGATAAAGTAACTTTTTGTGGTGCTAAATAGCTAAAATTATTGCTCCACTGCTGTGGATGCTCTAACATAGTGTTAGTAATGTGAAATACCTAGGTTTTATTTCATAATGTGGCAGCATAGCCTAATGCCTGTTGAATATAATAACATTTGTCTATAATGGCTCAAGTTATGCAGTAAACAATCATGTTTTTGTAAACATGCTCTGAAGAACATTCGTTTTCTCAAGAAAAAAACAATCCATGTTTTACCTAATTAGTGGATGAACTTTCCTTTCAATTCAGTCAATTTCACAAATAAAGGAAAAAATATCACAAACAGAATAGAAATATTACCCGTTTTTGCTCTTCTATGTTTGCCTTTATTAGGGAATAAATGGCTACACCCGCAATTGCTATAATAGTACCAATTCCAGTTTGTGTGGATATCCTATTGCCTGTGAAATTTGAAACCATAGGGATATGACATCAAATCTAAAATTTCCAGTACACTGAATTTTCAGAGTTGCTTATTTAACACTGCATATAAATGTCATAAATAAGCAATGAGCAATTACCGAATACAACAATAGAGAATCCAATGACAAAAACTCGCTTCAATACATTTCCAACAGCATGTGTAAGTGGTGCAACACGTTCTAAAGTGTTAGTAGCAACCTGCAATGTAATTTCAAACCTGAAGTTAGGAAACAGAAGAATGTGCGCCAACAAAATACTTTATCTGGGGCAGAGGAACCAAAAAAGGTTTCAGAAATACCAAACTGCAACTGTTAAGTGCTGATTGATTTTGTTGGACTTTATTGATCGTGATTGATGCTATTAGAGGGCTTTCAGCTTTGATTATATTATATTTTTATATCCATATATGATGCAATCTCATTATGAATTTACTTTGTTTACATTTTTTATGTAATTTGGGATCCTATTCAAAGGGCCCAAAATTCACTATTTTAGGCAGTTGATGGATTTTATAAAATTTGGGTTGGAAGCTTGCTTCAAGTGCTTGGTGGTGATTCTAAGCAAGCCTAGATGGTGATTCCTAAGTTCCTATGCTTCTTCCATGCTTGGTGCTGATTACAAACAATCCTAGTTGGTAATACCTAGGTTCTATTTTTCTATTTTCATCGCTTTTCCTGATACCTAGATCCTATCTTTTTTTTTTTAATTCTTATTTTTGTTTCCCAAACGCAAGTCCCATTTTTAGAGTTCATTTTCCTGCATCACGCTTGAGATATTGAGTCATATTGTGTTTCTATCAGACACCTAGACAAGTACACAGTTGGTTAAACAACCCAAATAAAGGCAAATTTTCAACAACTCATCCATGGTCCATTCAAATGCAAATTTATGTACAGTGGAATATGAAGAGATAAATGCCATAATTTAATGATGCAGCTTTTCTACTTTATAACTTAAGTCTTTTCAAATGATAGCATTCTTCAATATCCACATTGATTGGTCATGAAGAAGTAGCTGAGTAAGAAGAAAACCAAGTACGAATGATCTGATGAGGGGGTAATATCACAAACCCAGATGAAGGTTGAAACAAATTGGAAGGCTGAGAGGTCAAGTCAACATCAACATATATCAAACACAAAGATCTCATATACCTTTAGATTAAAGGAGCAGTTGAATATGGCATGTTCTATAGCATACCTGATTGTACAGATGATAAAACATGCCAATCCAGAACAGATCAGAGAGGAATTTGTATAAACCCACTTTGGCAATAGCATCCCTAAAACCATATTGCATCAGTTGGGGGCCCTCAATCTGAAAGGAATCCAAGTAATCCCACGGTTATATGTAATAAACTTCGATTGAAACATTGAGATAATAGATTAACAAAACCTTATACAATATTCATGATAAATTAACTTACAATTATCGCTGGCGGGATGCAAACCAAGAGAGCAATAATTGAAATATAAGCATACACATTTGTACTGTCCATTCCTGTCTGTTAAAAATAAAAGGATTAATTAGACAACTTGGACTAATGGTCAATGGATGTAGAAAGAACTAGAAATGTATTACCTCCACTTAATTTATCCCAGAATTTTTCACACAATAGTTGCTCGGTTGGCTAATATATGAAATAGTTGTGGCTATTGGGATTATAGAATCTTGATGTACTTAAGGGTTGAATCAAATATAATAGTTCCCTTCCAAATACCTCATCTGTCAGGTGAAATTCTTAACTTTGTTTTACATTGCATCGTTTACAGTAAGATTGTAAAAGGTGTTTGATAATCCTAGGAAAGAGACAAGAGCACATGGTGTTTTACATACAATTAACCAACATTGGCTATGTAATCCTAAAGATATCAATCAACGCAGCTCAACAACACTTTGTCACCTGATGCAGTTACAAAGGTGTAATTTAACACATCAAACATAACTCTATTTAGGAAAATTTCTGACTAGAGCTCACATAACTTGTTCCATACGAAAGACACTTTTTAAACTTGCCTTTTGCTTTCCAGAAGAAATTCATGATTGCAACAGATTTTGACACAAGGATATGCCATAGCCAACAGAACTTAAAAACATTTGCTTTCTTAGACAAAACCCTTGTATCACTATCCACCTTCATGAACTAGGCCAAACAGCATACAATAACATGAACCTGGAAACTAAGCTCTAGAAATTATAAGATTAGAACAGAACTTATTCCTAAGCAAGTACCATGTTTTCTGAAAGTGCTTACCATTGCTTTCTTTGAATAGATACTCCTGTAGGTAAATGCTATGTTTGAAATCATCGCACTGATGAAACCAGTCCAATTGAAAGAAAGTTCAGTCAGTGATGCCATTGATACACCTGCAATAAAAGTTACAGACTATATCAGTAGTGGTTGATGAAATATAAAAGCTGATTCTATACTGTATTCAGATTTAACTAGTGAGCTGGCATTGCCAAGGTTGAGAAATTGGCTGCAGATGCATTTCCGTAGATGCACTCACGCACTGCATACAAACATATATATATATATATATATATATATATATAGTGCACAATACCCCCATTTCTGCGGGGGTCTGTGAGAGGTGATGTGTGTGTGTGTGTGTTCTGTATGTGTTTAGTTCTTGACAAGATTACAGGCAGCATCAGTAATATCTCCCACATGCCAGATTTATGAAATCAAGCTTCTGTCCTTTCAATAAGAGAAGTAAATAGAAGGGAGAATTTCAGAGTCCAAAGAGATACCAATAACAACTGGGGCCAATGATAGCCATAGGGACAGAGGAATTTGCTGGCCTAAAACAAACTGAGAAGCAGCAGCATTGAAGAATGGCTCCAAGGCTGCAGAAAATACATCAAGACTAGTTAGGAACTAGAAACTATCATAAAATTTACTGTCTCTCACCTTCACCAAAAATGTTGAGTATTATTGATCAAAGAGGCATTATCATGACATCTATATTAATTCAGATTAGCGTAATGGAATTAAATGAAATAACAAGTTACAGACAAACTAAAATGTATGTCAATGAAAAAAATGTATGTGGTTATATCTACTTGCAGTTGCTTTTCTTAGGAGCTTCCACCAATAGGAACCTATGCAGGAATACATTTTCATTACATCTTTAAGCACACATGGTTGATCATATACACCAATGAGTACCAACAAAAATCAACCCACAACATTGCCATCATCAAGCCAAGGAGGCAGTTAAGAACCACAACAAAATTTTAATTTTGACAAAGTAAGAGAGCCCCAGCTGCAGAACATCCAATCTGGTTAGTAAAATGACAACTGGACACAGTCCTTTCAACTTGAACATATGATGCTGGTGATTTGCACCAAAACATTGTAACCCTCATGCTTAAAAATAAAAAAATAAAATAAAATGTTGACAGACACATGTATGCACACACTCAAAGATATGTCCAAAAGGACTTTCATCAGGCCAATAGATGTAAAATACTAATGAAATTAGTAAAAGAAGCTTTTTCCTCAAAATTTTCTACCTTTAATGGTGTGTGTGAAAGATACTGCGACAGCTGCAAATGATACATTAGACATGACATGTCCAAGGGCATGGCAGAATGCAACTGGAGTCAGTAGTACCAAGAGCTCCTTATTAATTGGCTGCATACAGGGTAAGACAAGTTCATTAGTGCATGTACCTAGAGAAAAGAAGATAGCCAATGCAGAAGTTGAAACTTACAGCACGTTTTGGTAGACCAACACCCCAAGAAACAAGACAGTACACCACTCCAACTAGGAGATGTACTACAGAAACAAAGCTGCAAAAGATATACAAGATTTTCAAATTGTCATATGGGGTGAGATTTTTCAAAAGCCACAACAATTTCAATATAATGAAAATGAAGCATTGTGAAAGAAGCATACTATGGATATGGGAAATAATTGTAGACTTTCTTGTTGAGTATATTGAAGATGACATTTAAGAAGTACCTGCATAGAAAACATGGAATTGTATAACATTTAGAGATTAAGTGCAATTGTTTAGTCAGTGAATTAGAACAGCATAATGTTAGCTTACAAAATCTCCACCTTCATTTTATTAGGGCATGTATGATTCATGCGCTTTATAGTAAATAATTAACAGCACAACCAATGAGAATAAAGAAAATAACATGATTAGTGGGTGCAATATACATTTTATTCAAGTGAAAAAGGAAAAGGAAAGAACATATTAAAGTACATTGCAATGTGCATATACTCTGAACATAGTAGTATGTATATTTAAGGCTGCATTGACCCCTTGCACCCTCATATGGTTTTTTCACCCAAAAACAAAACATGAGAATTAGTTAAAATTGTGACATATTCTGTTAACTGAGTCCTCCGTTACAAATTTAAACAATTCCAAACTATTGCTATACCCTTCAAAAAATTCAACTGGGCACCTAAGTTCATAACTTATTGTGAACAAGCAATGTATCAAGTCTTAACACAAAAATGTACATACTATGATAGCTTACCACATAAAGAAAAAGAAACCAGTAACCAGTGCAGGATATCTCTCAGCAAAGCTCTTAGAAGGCTTGGCATACCTGCAATTTCAAATCTGACTATCAATTATCAAACAAATACAGATCCCAAAATAAAAATCCATACTGGTTGCTAAGAATTACATGTGAAAAAACCAACAAAAAAAATTCCCTTTCTTTTAGTTTTTTTCTCAGCATCCAAACTTAGTCTTAAGTACTAAATAAAAGAAAATTGAAGTGATGAATTAGACCCGTCAGCATCTGCGGTTGTGGCCGCCACAACCGGAAATTCAACAGAGCCTCGCCGTCTCAACAATTCACTCCAACCAGAAAATCTCAAGGCCTTGCCTGAGAATTCAACAGGTTTCTGAGGTCCCTGGTTCTCTGGCAGTGGAGAAAAGGCCAAGCATGTGGACTTAGAACCCAGTGACCGAGTCTTGAGCACAACATGATTAGTTGTAACTTTCTTGGGTGACAAGTATAGTGAAGTAAATCTTGAAGTTTGGATTGAACATTGAAATTGGTTGGTCACTAAAGCCATGGTTTGTAACAAGACACAAACTTTATGGGATTTTGATAAGGAAAATGGTTTGAGGGGCTTGAATTCTTAGTGGGTTTTCTGAGTTTGGAAGAATACAAAGTACAATGAAATTGAAGAGCGTTGAAAACAAGAAACTGTATGCAGGGGATAAAGCAGAAAGAGTACTGTTTGGTTTCCTTGTTTTTTTTAACTAACAAAAATAGTAGATATTATAACTATAGAAAATCCTATTTGTTGTGGATTTTTCTTTCTTTGTGTTCTGGTAATGAACTAGATTCGGAGAAAACAATGGTTTTGGTTTGAAAAACCAGACAAAATTAAGGAGGGACTGTAGTTGAAGCTTAAGGAAGTGAAACAGAAACTCAAAAACAGTTTCTGTTACAACAGCAATCTATGAAAAGCATCAAAGTTTGAGACTTTGAACTTTGAGTACTAGTTGCAAACAGCGTATGGGAGTTGCTGAGGACAGTGATCATTGGGTGATGGACTTCCAATAAGAGAGAGACAGAGAGTGTGAGTGTAACATGGGGTAGTTGTTTTTTATTCTTTTGTCTGTTTTCTTAATTTCCCTCTCAAAATGGTATCTGCCTTTCATTGTTTTGTGAAGAACCGTTGTTTAATAGGAGTTAGGTGACAAGAATATATATATATATTTATATATATATATATATATATTTTTTGTAAAACACAGTTAACATTTTTGAAGTTTGAGTTAACGTCAAGCAGGTACAAAATAGTTTAAAACTAACCAACTTAACTTCTACTCACCGTGATAGAGAGAAGAGAAACAAGTAATGGTTTAGAGGCCAAATTATTAAATTTTAAAATGTTTTGAATCTAGTTGATATTAATCTAAACCTCAAGAGTGTTAACTGTATTTTACCTTAATTTTTTTATACATCTAATTATACATATATTGGATGCATGACATATTCTCTCTTGAATAAGTCCAAAATTTAAGTTTCATTAAGTTTATAATTAACCCTTAAAGGTTCGTTTAATGGCTAATTTATTTAGATTAAATTCTTCGAGTGTATTGTGCTGGTGGATATAGAATTTCACATCATATATGACAAATGAATCAGGAATTTTGAGTTTATAAATGATTTATCAAACACTCTTCTATTTTCCCCCTAAAAAAAAAACACTCTTCTATTTTATTTTATAATGGAAAAGATTTTTCTTAAGCATTTTATAATTAAAAGATTTAATGCGTTTTCAGAACGCACAAGAGGCATTGTCTCTTGTAGGGTCAGCCTTTTGGCTAATGATTCATCAATTGCAAATAGACATTTTGGGTTCCCACCAAAGGCAATGTCTCTATCACACGACTCAGTCATTGTCATCAATCATCAGAAGTTTATGAGCTATGAATAGTAGCAAAAATAAGTTAAATAGTAAAATAAGCTGGCAAAAATAATCTTTATCAAACGAACACATAATGTCATGACTCATTTCAACTCCACAGAAGTTTATGAGCCATTGGACTAGGAAAGTTATTCCAATAAAATAATTTTGATGCCAAACAAAGTACCTCCATTATTGTCGAATATAACATCATGAATTGCTATTCTAAGAATCTGATCTTGATTTTTGCTTAAAGAAAGTAGAAAAAGTAGTCTTCTTTCGGTAAGGCAAGGCTTTTGTTGAGTACTTTAGTGTATGGACAATATAAGATTAGTTTTAGACACGTGTTACGTTTATGTCCTATCAAATGTATTGGAGTTCTAAATGGACATGCTTAGAAGCACGAACACTTCATTTAATATGTTATACTCATGTCATTCTGGCCATTTTATATTATAATTTTTTAGAAATTATTTGTGTTATACTCATGTCATTCCAGCCATTTTATATTATAATTTTCTAGAAATAATTCGTTTCGTCATGTCGAACTCTTAGCTGTACAAGTCTTGGCCCATGCTTTCTAGAGGACATATCACACAAGCCAAAGCCCTTTTGTTAAATAATTAGTTGAAATGCTATATAGCCAGGTAGCAGAACTAATCAACAATTGCTAGGAAAATAGATATTAGAAGATATGAATTGAACCTTAGTTGGAGATTGGGTTGAGGAAAATATGTTGGCCCATGCTGACAATTCCAAGTGTGGGTTACAGCTTTTGAAGGTTAGTTATTCAGTTAATTAGATCACAATATTTTATTATATGGGTTTACAAAGCCTTTACTGTATTATTATAGTAATAATAAAAGGGCCTGTGATGCTTGACGCATGCAATGGATGGCCATGCTGTTGGCATTCATTAGCATGCCCTGGTGGTCATTGTCAATTTGTCATCATTCTTATCCTTATTATACAAACATTTGCATTATTGAGATGATGAGATTTCAACTTTCAAGGCCATAAATGAGAAAGTGATAAGAAAACTGTGCTAGTTGTGATTGTTGCTATCATGGACTACATTTCTACTGCTACCTATAACTAGCCAAGAAAAGGATGCAAACTTGAAAACAATTGTAAGATTTATCTTTTTTTTCTTTTTTTTTTGTTTTGGTTTGCAAGAGGCTTAATTGGAGTCTGTAAATCTAATACTTGGTTCAGAGACTTCTCTTCCTTCATAAAACATGGATATCTACAACACCTTAATACAAAACTACAGCCTCTAACTAGTTGAAACATTCATATATAAAATTGATCTTCTCCAAAGAGGCTCTAACTTTGATTATAACTAATCGGTACCCTGTACAATGTTCAAGAATTTTTGGATTTAGGTCCTCTAGATTTTTTAGGGTATTCTATCAATAAATTTTCTTAAATACTAACCACATTTTAATAATTTAATAGTCTAAATTCTGTCATGTCAGCATTCTACTAATAATATTCTTAAAATAATAAAATAATATTGCAAACAAAACAATTAAGATTATTGTTAGTGGAATGCTGACATGGAAAAATCTAGACCATTAAATCATTAAAGAATTGTTAAGATTTAAGGAAATCTATTTGGTAGAGTACCTTAGAAAATTTAAAATATCTGAATCCAGAATTTTTAGCATAATACGATTTTCTCTCTCTTTTATTATTATTTTTTTTGTCTAAATATGAATTTGATAATTATTGTAATTATCAATAAGAATTTATTAGTCTAAATATGAAATTTGGTAATAATGGTAAATATTAATAAGTATTTATTATGTTTGTGGCATTTATTAGTCTATATAAATAATTTAATAATTATGATAATTATTAATATATGTATTTATTATGATTGTGGCATTTTAAGAAAATATCACTTTGCAAGATTCTAATGGATTTAGGTATAAAAAATAATTTAAAACCAAAAGCTTTTATGAGACCTCAAAACTCAAAAGCTTATATATTTCAAAATACTATGAGATCAATCAAAAGTCCATTTTTTTTTTTTTTTCCTATCTTTTATCTCCAAAAAAAATAATAAATAAAGTCCAGTTTTTTTTATTAACTAAAAAAAAAAACTAAAAAGTAGTACATTTTGAGTCAAAGGGGACTCAATCAAATGCCTTCATCCTATTGAAAAATGCCTATTGATTAGTAGTAATACTTTGACATAAATTCAGAGTGTGGTGAGGCAGTAGGCTAATTGAAGAGACTTCTAAGTAATGTGTCAAAATGGCATTACTCTTTGTTCACTCCACCTTGTCTTGCCCAATGTTGTCCCCCAACTCTCTCTCTCTCTCTATATATATATATATATATATATGTGTGTGCACGCGCATGTGTGTATGTATTTAAAGTTTAATTTTTTTTTATACAATTTATAATTTTTTTTAATTACTTTGTTATGTTTCAAAATGGTTGTCCTTTGAAATGTTTCAAAATTAATCATTATACTTTTAGTTGTATAAAAAATGTCATTGCCATTAACTCCTTTGATTTTGAGTTAAGTTTTTTTTTTTTTAAATAGCAAAATCTCAATAATTTTGATAACAACAAAGGAAGGAAGAGATTTTTTTATTTATTTCAAATTTTAAATACTTTACTCATTTTATCTCTATTTAGAGATAGAGATAAAATGAGTAAATAAAATATTTTGAAACACGAAACAAAGGTTGAGAACGAAATATATAATTAAACCTTCTATTGCCATCTCTCTCTCTCTCTCTCTCCACCACCACCCTAAGGGTCCGTTTGGTTGGAGGAGTGGAAAAGTGGAAGGATGGAAAATTGTGGGAGGATGGAAAAGTGGGAGGATGGAAAATATTTAGTTTTCCCTCGTGTGTGTTTGGTTGGAGGGATGAAAAAGTGGGATGATGGAAAACTTTTTTGTTTGGTTGAAAAGAAAAGTGGGAGGATAGAAAAAATAATTTATATAAATTGACTATTATACCCTTGTTACATAATAGGTAAGAAATAGGTTTATTTGTACTCATTAAATAATATATGTGAAAAGTGTTACGTTCACAACATTTTTCGCAATACTTTCACAACAAAATTTATGTAAAAAGTTGTTACTAGTTTTAATTTGAACCCACTACTGAAATTATTTTTTTACTTACCAATATTAACTAATAACAATCTGTTACTTAAAATTTATTGTGAAAATATTGTAGTAACATTTCTCAATTAAGATTTTTTATTCATTATATTATTTCTCTTTTCTCTCTTTTCATTTCATTCATACGTTTTTGTTTTTGTTTGTTTTTTTTTTTTTTTTCTATGCTATCTCCTCCACACACGTTGTTATCTCTATCCCCACCCCTTCTTTTTCTTTTTCTCCACACACATTCCAGAACTCTCATTCTCTCATTCTTTTCTCCAGCACGCTCTCTCTGGTTTGGTTTGTTTGTTTTTTTTTTTTTTTTTTTTTTCCTTTTCCTCCATACACGTTTGTCCTTGTCTCTTTCTCCCCCTTCTTTTCTTTCTTTTCTCCCTCATTCAAGAAGTGCTTTCTCCCTTTTTTTTCTCCAGCTCTCGGTCTCTGGTTTTTTTTTTTTTTTACTTGATTCCAGAACAACGTTGTGTCTGTGAGGAGGGTAGATGGGAGAGGGCATTTGTGTAATTTCACGGTAAGAGCAGTTTTCTCTCAACAGTTTTCCTCCCGATTTGGGAGGAAAAAAATTGGTGGGCCCGGGAGGAAAATTTTCTTCCGGTTTTCCATCTTCTCTTTTTTCCTTCGCTTCCCAAACAGTGGAAAACACTGTTTTCCACACCATTTTCCACCCATTATTTTCCATCCTTCCTATAATTCCTCCAACCAAACATAGTGTAAAACTACTTCATTAAGGATCGAAAAAAGATACGACTTGGATTCAATCCTACATACTCTGAATTCGATAAAATGATGACACATTTTTCAAAGTGCCCTACTCCAAAGAAGGGATAGATACAAAACACCCAACTTAGCCTAATCCTTATACCCCTTGGGCCTTGTTATCCCTAAAAAATTATTGGATTGGATCCATTAAACAAAACTATAACATTTTCGTCTAGGCCCACTCCAACACCTCTATCTCAAAATCTGGGCTGGCTCAACAAAATCCCCCAATAGCAGTACCTACTAACACTTGCAGCTCTGCTCTGAATCAGACCCCAAAAACCCTAAAACAAAAATTGATCCCAGAAAAAGAAAAACACTGGAAACACTTTTTACAAAATTTACTGCAACAACACCACAAAATCAAAAACACAGTGCTTTTTTATTTTTTTTATTTTCTCTGTTTGTGTGGGAAATACAAAAAAAATAAAAAATAAAAAATAAAAAAAGAATGAAAGAAATTGAGAGTGGTGGAGGGAAAGGAAGAGGAGAAGAAGAACAAGACGGAATGTCCGTACACTCTCCTTGCAAAGCTCCTCCTTCCTCTGCTTCTTCTCTCCCCAAGGTATCAATTCCTTTCTCTCTCTAAAAATTGTGTTTTTTTTTTTTTTGGTGATTGAATGGTGAATTTTTTAGGAGCAATCGCAGGTGGAATTGGAGCTTAGGCTGTTGGAAGCTCTCGAAATTTACCCACCTTTTAAACTACAAGGCAGGTTTATCCTATTTTTTCTTTTTTCTTTTTTAATTTTTAATTTTAACTTTATAAATTTTCTATGTTTCTTTATCTGGGTTTTATTTATTTTTGTGTGTTGGTGAATTGGTGTTGAATTTCTTATTCTGAAGAAATAAGAAAGGAAAAAATATTTTTTAAGCAATATATTGCACAAAAAAAAAAGAATCTAATTTAGAAATTCAGTTATTTAAATTTCATATTTTTTTTAAATTTTCAATTTACTACTTTAGCTTTAATTCTTTTGCAATTTAGTCCTTCTGTTTAATCAGCATCGTTTAGTCCACCAAATATTGAAATGAACTGCGAGATTGGATGGGAGTAGACGGAAAGGGCTAAATTGAAAATTGATTAAAGTTAAAGGACTGGAATGAAGAAGAAAAAAAAAAGAAGATGAAATTTGAAGGATTGAATTACAAATAGGTCAAAATTAGAGGGTGTAGTTTGTAGTTTAGTGAAAAATTAAATATTTAAGTGTTTCTTTAAAATTTTTAAGAATATTATATGAACCATCAATTATGTCCCAATGGAAAGCTGTGTCATTGAGTTTGAAACATGAAGGTCCAATTCGTGTTTCGGGGGTGTGCGTGAGTGTGAGACAGTTTTCTTGATTGCTATTTGTCTTTGGTGAGAGTTTTCTTGAAACATTTGATATGTCATACTTGAAGATAGTTTGAAGGGTTTAATGAACTTTGGATGAGAAATGAATGTCACAGCATCGGCTTCTTGTTTGCATTTTTTTTTTTTTTTTTTTTTTTTGCCAATGAATGGTTTGGTGACAATCCAAGCAAAATCATATGGCCAATGCAATCACATGAAATAATTTAATTGGGAAACTTAAGGTATAGCACCTAAGGAACTATATCTAACTTAGTTCTTTTGTTTCTAAGTTATAGCATCAAAGCTTTCCAGTTCAAACTATAACCAACTTGAACATTTCCATGAAGATGGTTTTGAAATGCAACATTGTTTGTATGTATGTAACAATTGGCATAGAAAAAACACTGAATGAGGGGTATGTTATGATACAATTCCTCAGAGGAATGCAGAAATGAGGTTATCTGCTCTCCTTGGTTAAGTGTTGCTGTCTCCACGTATTGAAGATTTCTGTGATGTTCTACTTTAACCCAAAAAGGAATTAAGCAGATTGTCAATTTATGAATTGAAGGAAGCATGGCATGTTTAAAAGCAACTTATATTATTTGATATATGACATTGAGGATTTTATATTATAGCAAAGGTTCGATCAGTGTATTTTTCTCCATACTTGGGCAGCAGTTTTTTATTTTATTAATTGACAATGATGAAATAGCAAAGAGCTGATTAATGACTCCCAATGAACTCATATATGGTCTGGTTTTGGCAGAAAATCTTGAGTATTTGTATCCATTTTTTATTTTTGTTGAATTAAATTTCCTATATGAGCCTGCCAACTGTTAGTACAACCTGGTACATATAGAATCTGATGGCTTAGGTCAATTTAAGGGGTACTGTAATAACTTTCATATTGTCAAGAAAAAATTCCTCTATCATTTAATGCACTTGTTATTATTAAGAAAATTAAGGTCCATCAACTTCCATTTGTGTTCTTACCTTATTAGTTTATCTAGCAATGGATGAGCACTCAACAAATTGTTTCCATGCAGGGATACATCGTCACTTTGTCCTCTTTGGTTTGATGGAATTTCTTCGGAAAAGGTTTCTTTTGTCTCAAAAATCTCTTTTGTTCAAAACTATACCATGGTTTTGGAGCACAGATTTTTGTGAACATTCATTTTCTGGTACATGCTCTTAAAATATTTAAGTTCTTGTCACAGCTTTGATCGACCGTTTTCTTCGGATGAGGTCCTGCAGTTGCTGGATCGTTTCTACAACTTAGAATTGCTGGTATCTATTAGTTTAAATGATACATATCTTTTTCTTCTCCCATACTGCCATCAATTGCTATGAACTCATTTTTATACACAAAAAGAAAATCAATGGACCTCTCTTTTTCGAATTCTCCTTCCCATTTTCCTTTTTCTCTTAACTTTCTAAATCCCAAGTAAATTAGTAACTATTTGTCATTCAATCAAATTTTGCAGTTCAAATGTTGCAAATATTAAAATACCTAGTTATCTTTTGGTTTAATGGTATTTTGGTAACCATGCTTTTATGCATTGCAATGCTTGATGACCAACGTGGTGTTCATAAAATAAAGTGTAGCTCAGGTGAAGATGTAGGCATGCATAAATGAAGTGTTAGAATAATTAGATACTAGGTGAGAACATATGAAAGTAAATGTAGCTGATAGACATGCAAAGCTCTTTGTTGGAGGTTACTATCTCAGGATAAAGAGCAAGAATGAATTAGAAGAATAAATTACACACATAGATTTGGAAACATGAATTTCTTAATTGCAAATATGCAATTTTGAAATATGCATTTGTAAATATGCATTCTAGAAAATCCCCCTCCCCCTATCTATTTGATTTTTTGTTTCAAGAGCTGATCCATTAATTTACATGTTGATCTTGCTCTTTTCTGTTCTTTTAAATTTCAGAAACCAGATGATGAAGATGTGGAACTCCTGAATCATGAGGAAGATTTTTGCTTGCCTCAAAGTTATTTCATCAAGGAAGAGTCGTAACTCACAATTTTGGTATATATTCATGTTTTGTTAAAACTTGTTTGTTCAGCCTCTGATGTATGATGGCTGTATCCGTTGCACCTTTTTTTTTTTTTTTTTTTAATTACTTTTTTGTGGTAGATTGTACAGTGCCAGTTTTGTCTGTCTTTTATCTTAATCTAACTCGTAATGTTTAGGTGCAAACTTGATGAGCAATCGATGTTGCTTTAAAATCTTCAAAAGGGTTAGCGTGTTGATATAGTTCTTGTAGTTGTCTCTTATATGGGTTTCCTCTCTGTCGAGTTGAAACTATGATTGATGCAGAGCCATGGCGAGTAGCCAAACTTTTGCAAGTGACGAGTTTTCTATTCAGATAATGATTTTCTTGTAGAAAGAGTTGAACCAGTATTAATGAGGCAAGAGTATCTGTTCCTTGTGTCAAGTCAACTAATTCTAAACAAGTCACTGCAGACTTTGATCTTTTGTTGATGCTTTGGAAACAAAAGTTGCAGCTTAGTTTGAATAGAGGTGGGTTTAGTTTACCAATCAGTTTGACATAATGAGGGCTTAGAAACTATCATATGGTTGGAAATCCCCTTCAATGAGTCATTTATCATTTAACTTTGGCATGAGCTGCCCAAATTATTTTCTTACCAATCCCACAAGGATCGTTATTTTCCATGTTTAAACTAATGGCAATGGTGAAGTTCACAAGATTAGTCCCTATTTTCGTGTGTGTGAATTGTGAAGACAGCTCCATATTCTCCATCTCATCAAGATAGGTTCCCAATTTCCTTCTTCTGTTTTGCTGAATGTTCCCAATTTCCTTCTAGTAATAAACATTCATTCCTTTGAAATTATGATACGAGCTTCTTTGAAATTTTATACTCCTATTTTTGCATTCCCTAATTTTTTTTTTTTTCTCTCTCAAATATATTCAATTTTAAAAAGAGAAAGAAAAGCAAGAATATAAATTCCTAGACCTAAATCTGGAACGTTAAAAGCTTCCATCAAGGGCTTTAACAAGGGTTTCAGTGCATTGGATGAGACACAGGCTCAACACATGACATTTTTTGATCACATGCCGTGCCCATGTCGTGTCTAGTGCACTAGATTAAAGGACACAAGTCCAATCTAGAAGGTATAAACTTATCCCTTAAGCATGGAAAAAAATATTTTTGAGATAATGCAATTTCAGTATACACGGTAACTCAGTAAGAAACACTAAAGATATCTAATATATTGTTTAGAAATATATTCACCAAGGATGAAATTTAGGTACAAGTTTTTATGTGTTGTACTATGTTCCTCCAAAACTAAATGGGAGATAAAATTGCCTATTATAACCTCTCTTAAATCTCGCAAAAGTTGTAATTTTGTACACTAGGTTCGACTACTATGTTCTCCAATTAAATTTAACCACAAAACTCTATTTTTTCCAATTAAATTTAACCACTTCAACTCTATACTAGTAAATGAACAATATAGTTAAATTTAAGTGTTATCAGGGAAGAAGTACTTTTGTGCTGTATTAATTAATGCAACCATGTGGTTGAATTGAATTAAGGCATTTAAGGTAAAACACCTTAGCAACTATACTTAAGTTTTATCCAAACACAAGAAAGTTATTTTTTGATGTTGGTCTCGCTTGTTCCCATATAAACTCAAAGCTCCTATTCGAGAAAGTTTCAGGGAATTTTGCCTCTAAGGAGTTGCCCCTCCTATGTTGTAAATAATGTGTGAGCTTTTATAAATATAAATAAATTGCCAGTTTATCCCCCAAAAAATAAAAAGGGGACCAAATATTGGACAAACAATGATTATTTTTTTAGATACCTTAATAAACAAGTAGAATCTTATGCATAAGTTGCATGTAACCAATATCTTACAATATATGATATCCACGAGTGAGTACTACTGTGTAGTCTCACGTGTTGTGAGACATCAATTGCATATAATATAATTTTCTCTAAAAAACATGTTCAATATTTTGAATATAGTTCGTGTTTTGGAAAATGATGCAAATAGGAGATTAATAAATAAAAATAAAAATAAGTGGGTTTATATTCAGCCATATTGAAAGTTAAATGAAAATTAAAATGTGTTCCATATGTGAAAGCTACACGTCAAATCTAGAAGCAAATTATAAATCAACCTCCAACAAGCAAAAGAAATTAATAAACCATATGTAAAGTGGTGGATCAGGTATCCGATCCAACAGTTTTCAATCTACAAAGTCTAATCCGGCATTACAACAAACCTCAAACCAGCAAAAGATGTTAAAGAAAAAGGTAAAATCATCCATTGCTTAAAATAACAAATCTCAGTTAATTAACATTACGCAAATGCAAAATAATGGAAGAAAAAAATAAATCTAAGAAATAAAAGGGGCATACAACTGATTGATCTTCTGGCTTTGGTTGGACCCAAAAAATCAATAAAATTATAATATGTCCACATTGTTCAGTCCAATATCCCTTTGTGAGAAAAGCTGAAGAAAACACTTTCACAAAGCACTCTGATATCCAACTGCTATTTGCAGGGGTCTCTCAGGTAGCCCCATCAGTGCTGCAGAATAGTTTAAGCTAAATTTTTTAGTAATAGCAAAGGTAATCATTATTTAATTAAAGTAAAGAGAAATCATGCAATCACTAACCTCAGCTTCGGCAGGTTTGGACTCATCTCCTTTGAAGTTGTCTTCACCTGCATGACAGCACTTATGTTTGAGTATCCACTTTCAGAAATATGTTTCCGCTAAACATGTATTAGCCTAAAATGCTTTAAAAATTTTGCCAAACAGGAAGGTTTAGAAGGAGATGCATACTGTTCCCTCTTACTAACAAGAAAGTGTCTCATGCATCGAATATATGAATCCTCCATCTCACAACGTGTTGGTCCATTGTGACGGGATGTGAGACCTACACACTATGAGAGGGAGGATGTATATATCCTATGCATGAGACAATTATTGTTACCAACGCCAGGAGACAAATAGAGTGACCAATCAAGTAGACACCACACAAAGTGTACACTTTCTGTGCAGCAAGCACCTAAAGTTCTTAGCTAATAGATCATCATTTTATAACAATTCAATAAACTAAATCATCTGACATCTGTTCACTGGGTCCATAATACCTCCATCTTCAGGCAAATCAGAGGTCCAGAGAGTGAGGTTGTCTCTCAACAACTGCATTATCAGGGTGCTGTCCTTGTATGACTCCTCACTCAAGGTGTCCAGCTCTGCAATTGCCTCATCAAAAGCCTGTTTAGCCAAATGGCAGGCCCTGAAAGTTCCAGTAACAACATTAAATCAAGACAGACTAGCATGAATATGATTCAAAATTCCTAAGCAAGATAACAAGGGAAATAGCTCAATACCTCTCAGGTGAGTTCATTATCTCATAGTAGAAGACAGAAAAATTGAGAGCAAGGCCAAGACGGATTGGGTGGGTTGATGGAAGATCTGTGTTTGCAGTGGCCGAAGCAGCCTAACAAAGAGATGGCAGGAAGGCACATCAAGTAATGTCAAAAATAAATAATGATACATGAACATGCATTGTTTGAATATTGGTGGATATGCAAGATATATAAAATAAACATGCCTCGTATCCCTTCAATGACTGCTCAGCTGCCTCTTTCCTGTCCTGTTCAGTCTTAAACTCAGCAAGATACCGATAATAGTCACCTTTCCTGAAGTCAAGCATAACACATCAAACCAAAGAAGTATAATATTTCCCAAAGTAATAAGTATAATCAAAACATAAATATGCATATATAGATATATGGGAAGCAGAAAAAGTAACTTATAATCATATCCAAGCATAATTATTCTCTTGTTTTTTTATCCTTTGGAATATATTCAATATAAAAATATCAGATATACATATAACTATATTCAATAAAAGTAATAAATTGCATGGACTGCTACAGGAGTTGCTTTGATCACATAAGCAGCAAAATGATGGGATCTACCCTAAATGAGTACATGACTCACATTTTGTAGTAAAAAACCGTGGCCTCTCCCGAAGAGGATGAGGGGATCAGGTGCTTGTCAATGATACTAAGAATGTCATTGCAAATCTTGCAGAGTTCCTCCTCAACCTTCTGGCGGTAACCCTTAATAAGTCTAACATTGTTGTCATTTCCCTTAGACTCCTCCTTCTGCTCAATTGAAGACATAATGCGCCAAGAAGCTCTCCTAGCACCAATGACATTTTTGTATCCCACAGAGAGGAGGTTCCTCTCCTCCACAGTCAGCTCAAGATCAAGTCTTGCAACCTTTTTCATACACTCGACCATTTCTGGGTCATCAATCAAATACAAGATTTTAGATAGAAATAACTTCTATAATATAACTGGAAAATAGTTTCTGAAATACATTTTATATAAAACTGTCCTTTTTAATTGAAAACACATATAGCTTTTCTCACATGTTCTTTTTATTTGGTACAGTGATGTACACAGTACTCAATCTTGCAATGTACCAATAATCCAAAGCTCAAAGGCAAACATACTATCCAAACAAAATCTATTCACTTATTAAGACCCAAACAGAAACTTTTGGCATATGACTACTTAATGGATGAAGAAAGCATTGAAATAAGTGGGTTCCTAAAATGCCTTCATATGCTTAAAAATGGGTTTCCTTTCTTTAAAAGAAAAAAAAAATGCTCTTTTAATCTCTTTTTCACCTAAAATAAACTTTTTTGCTCCTAAAATTCGGTTCAAATTAGATTTTTCAGCTTTCAAATTTAAAAAGTTTCAATTTCGTCCCTAAAAAATCTAAAAGGCATCAATCTTATAACATGGCCTAACACAAATCTAACGAAAAAATAGACTCGA